>JAWRVZ010000465.1:192500-241541 GCA_037043235.1 Rhodeus uyekii | reverse complement strand
TTATAATACCAAGCACACTATTGTTCAGACACGTTGTAATAAGCATTTGCACATGAAGAATATATAGCTGCTCTTTTATATTTCATTAAGAGTACTTTGGGGTTCTTGGTATCAATAAGTTTGAAATCCCCTGATCTAAAGTCTAAATAAACATCATTGGCAATTAGGAATGCACTAAACAGTTGCACAACTTTTGTGCATGATATAGCAGAGTAAACAGCGTATAGTAGTTTATAGTTGAACAGGTAACTTTTAAAAGTATACTCCACTTGATAGCATGTGCAAACGCAGGCGGTCGACACATGCGCTCGAGAAAGTTTCATCTTAGTCCAGTGTCTGAGCTATTTTTCTCCATAAGTTATGACTGAAAAACAGTTAAAGTTGTGTCTCTCTCATAAGCCCCTCACACAAGCCCTTGTCAATGCAGGCGTCTAGTTGATTGTGCGATGTACAATGTAACTTCAAGTTACGCAAGTACAATGTGTACTTCATTTCGTTATACTGTACTTGTACATGTGTAATGACAAATAAACTTGAATCTGAATCTGAACTACATCACGTAAAATAAAGTGTAACCCAACTGTTTGGGGTAAAACGAATTGAACGGGCAGTGCATGTACACTTTTGGGCTGTGCTTCTCTGACTTTCTTTACATCATTTATTCAAACAAAACGATGTGTGCGTGCTTGTACCGTAGGGTCGAACTCAATGCTGGTGATACCCTCATTACTTCCATCTAATGTCGCTCTGTTCTGAAGAGATCCTGTGAGGACAAAACACTGCAGCATGTTACATCAAGCCTGGGAATATTCACTAAATCCTGCTGTTTGTCTATTGAGCACAACACAGTTTATCTACACACAGCGATGCTTGCCCGTGCAAAAATGTGCTGGCATGATGGTGGGGTATTTTGAGTGTTTGCCAGGGCATTGGTCTGTGGTTACTAAATTGCTTAGAGTGCTTTATACAGGGTTGCATTGTGACATTCAAATACACAATATTAATTAAAATATTGAAAAAACAACCTAACACAGGAAAGATTTCTTAACCCATTGACAGACGTTTTTTCTAGTTTAAAGAATAATCTCATTTAATTTTGATACATTTCTCAGAAAACAAACCTTCTCATCTCAAGTTAATGTTTGTTTTAATATTAAGGTGCTGACACCTGCTGGCGCTCAAAGGCAGACACATCACTCCACGAGACTCCAAGCCTGTCTACATGGCTAACGCTGACAACGAAACAGAAGAGGACTTTTTCAGATTAGTTTTGTGATGTACCTGCTTCTATGTCCCACAGTTTGATGACTCTGTCAGTCCCTCCTGTGGCCAACAGGTTTGAACTGGTACTAAAGCGCACAGCGTTGATTCCCAGCTCATGAGCGTCCTGAAACCACAAAGCAAACATTTATTTCTAATTCATTACATTTACAAATATGTATTAGACAATAGATGTATGTATTATACAGTTACATGCATTAGACTTTTTTTTGCATTCAAAGCAACATTGCATTTAGGCATATTTTTACCCGTTCATGCATTGAGTGATATAACCCTTTAAACACCCCTAGCAAATGCTCAAAACAGGCTAGCAGCCACATAACCACCCAGAATACCCTATCAAACCCATGACCTTGGAGTTGCAAGAATATACTTTTTGAGCTACTAGAACACTTTTATAGAGACTATTATTATTACAATGTAAAACATCTGTTTTCTATGTGAAATTATTTTAAGATGTAATTAATCTAAATTTTTAGTATCATTATCCCAGTCTTCAGGGTCACATGATCCTGATTTGATGCTCAAGAAACATTTATGATTATTATCAATGCTGAAAACAGTTGTGCCGTTTCATTTTGTAGATGTGATCACAATCATTCAAACATTTGGGGTAAAAAAATATTTTTTAATAATAATACTTTTATCCAGCAAGGATGTATTAAATTGCTTAAAAGTGAGAGTGAAGACTTGTACTTTCCAAATAAATGCTGTTGTTTTATTACTTGTCTATTCATCAAAGAATCAAAAAATGAATCACGGTGTCTAAACTAAAAAAACTCATAAATTTAAAAATATTAAGTATAAATATTGACATAATAATAATAATAATAATAATAATAATAATAACAACAGAGCTTAAAAACATCATTGATGAGATTGATTTGTGAAGGATCATGTGACTCGAGACTGGAGTAATGATCCTAAAAATTCAGCTTTAATCACAGAAATAATAATAAAAATATTAGAAACACATATTAACACTTAATAAAATTGGACAATAGTGCTGTTTTACTGTATTTTTGGACCAAATAAATATTTAAAAAACATTAAGATTACAAAAACATTAGTGGTTGCATTCAGTGCCCCTTCTTACAGCGTTCAGTCGGGACAAATTAGTAATTACCATATTCACAAAACATGTTATTTACGTGGCACTTCAAGGTATAATCTTGTTGCCATGTTCAAAAACATTCTTTTAACACGGTACATGTTCAAATACCACGGTACAACAATGATACTTTTTGCTTGGGTACGTATAACCATGGGTCTGAGTTTGGGGAACTTCACTACCTTCTATTTTTACCACAGTATACATAATAATAGTAGCTGTCATGCCCACTGTTATTTTCATCCAGTGCACTAATATGAAACTGAAGAAGGGGAAGACAGTTTCCTAAGGTGTGAAAAGAATAAAAGCAAGCGGTGTATTACTTTACACTCATGGGGAAATTAAAACTGCAATAAGGCGATAAGCTCTGCAATATTTACCATCAAGAACACAGCAATGTAAAGACATTTCTTGATAAAAAAAAGAGGAAATAATGTTTAAACTGACGTGCCAAGAACCAAAAGATCAACAGGAAATGTAAATCAGTAATTGTGACACATGTCCATTTAAGGAAGTGGCGAATGCTCTCCATACCACAACTAGGGCTGGTTCCTGCTGTCAGCAGTGTTGCCAGATTGGGCGGATTCCCGGCGGATTCCCGCCCAATTGGGCTCCTTTTGGTCACGTCCGACCGGAAAAAAGTGCATTGGGCTGGTTGATAAAAATTGGGCTGGTTTTTGATGAAAAACCCGCCCAAATTTCATATAGAAATGCATATAAATTCCACTAAAACAAGCCCAATCAACAATCGCGTGTAGGTCTCTCTCCCACCCTCCCCGTCAACAATTTTGGTCTTGGGCGGGTATGTTTTTAAATGGGTTTTATGCTGTAGTTGGGCTGGAAATCGTCAGTCCAATCTGGCAACACTGGCTGTCAGCTATTCAAATGAAAACGGGTGGCTGCGCATGACAGAGCTGCAGTGTGAAAGTACAGAAAGACACTGTTTCACAGCGACACACAGATGCTTTGTTGCACAGCCACGTCACCCATAGACCACCAGCCACCACTATATCACAGAGATATGATTCCTCACACAATATGACCGGTCCATTAACTTATCCAACTGTTTCCTCGTCATTTTAACAAGATATGTCGGTTTCTACTTGTTTTATAGCCCACCAGGACCAAAATATCAACATGTAATACAGCATCACAAAGTATGTGAGAAACATGTTTTGTTGTAAGCAGGAACACGCACCAGTGTAAAAATGGCCTTGGTTGGGACTCGGGCAACCAGACAGACTCCTAATGGAATAAAGAGATCTTCCTCTGACCTGCAGACTGATTTACCTCTAATCTTCCTCCTGGACACACAAACAGCAGAAGAACAATCAATAACATATTAGATACATATACAGTATAAAGTACACTTTACCTTTCTTTTTTGGGTAGTGGATTTTTTTTGTGTGTGAAAAATGGGAGGAAAGCGCTCTTAAAGACCGCAGTCTTAAAAATAACATTGATAATCATTTTACAGCTGCTAGCATGACTCTTGAGATCAGGGAGTGAGGTTTACACACACAGTTCCGTCAGAACAGCATAACACCAAATCAAAGAACAAAATGGTTTGACAACATTCCGAATCATTCCGATCATTCCAAATCGTTCCTTTAGAGTTTTTTTTCGGGAGATTGGTCAGTGGTGATGATGTAATAGGTAGGTGTGGCTCAGAGGCTCCGCCTTCTTTAAGGTGGAAATCTTAATTCCTTAAGTCCATCGAGGTCAGATGCGAGTAAAAACATGAACACACTCAAGAGCCGCTTTATTTAGATATTTCGATATTTCAAACATTTTATTACCCCTAAGTGAAGAATGAAAAATAACTTGTTGTGGTCGCATTAATGACATTTCACTTACGCAAATCTTTAACCCTCATGTGAAATTCATGATTTCTCTTTTAATTATTGGATTGTGACCACGAAAATTTGTTTGACAATGATGTGACCACTCCTTAAAACTTTTCCACATAGATAATGTGCATTTACTTTCAATTGTATCAACTTCCAGGTTATATTTTGAGGAATCTGTATTACATTTACACATTTTCATTTAATATATTGCAGAGTCCTACAGTGTTATTGCCAGCTAAAAAGCATTATCCTAATGGCCAAAATATTGACAAACACTATTAACCTACACAACCTACAGTTTACCTTCCCCATTCAGCAATCACATATGGCGGGAGATTCCCACTCAGAAATGTAGATCAATGCTTCAGTTCTGATATATTATTGGAGAAAAATAGAATAACTATCCACCTTGTTTTTAACAAAAGATCAGACTCGGCCATCTTTACTTTGATTGCGCGAGGCTTCCAGTTTCATCCGCTTCAAGTTAATTTGGCTGTATAAAAACAGTCCACTATGTAGCTTGATAATCGTGTTTTAATGTATCATCATAAACATACTAGTTTGTTTTAACAAAGCAGAAGGTTTTACCTTTTTACCACACTGTGCGAAACTTTCGCACATTCAAATGAAATAGCATTCTGCGTTGTAAAATAAGTTGGAGAGTGACTATTGCATAGCAACTAAAGTTGCCTTCCCGTATCTTATATGCAAGTTTCCTAATCTGAAATTGGACATTGATGCCCTCTGAAGTCATATTTATAACTTGGGAGATTGATAGCCATGTTCTCGAGAGGACATGGCAGAGGGGAGAACGATTGCTTCTGCCGCTGCTAATCTTTAGTAGTTATTTCCACAACAGCTGCACCGCCTTGTCTTGCAGTTAAAGTAGTGCATATTTACATATACTGTATGAATAATTGTTTCCGTAGCAAGAGTTGTTTTTCCGGGAATCAGCAAGGCCAACCATACCTTCATAATGTTGAAGCCCATCTGGAAGACAAGAAATCTTAGTATCCATACAAAGATCCATATCTTCAAGAGCAACGTGTTGAGCGTCCTTTTGTACGGTTAGGAGAGCTGGAAGTCCACTCCAAACATCGAAAAGAGGCTCAAAGTTTTCCAAACCAAATGCCCGTGGCGCATCATGAGGATCTTCTGGCCAAACATGATCTCAAATGAGGAACTTCGCCGTAGAGCGGGTGCAAGCACCATATCTGAGATCATTGCAAATCGACGATGGCAATGGCTCGGCCATGTCTGCAGAATGCCCATTGACTCAATACCAAGGGTAGCACTAAGATGGACCCCACAAGGAAAAAGGAACCGTGGCAAACCCAAAGAAACTTGGAGACGAACAGTGGATAGAGACCTTAAGACCAGAGGCCTCACCTTGCAGACAGCCCCAACAATAGCTGCCGACAGAGCAAAATGGCGTTCCCTTGCAGTTGCCTCAAGCACCAGACGGCGCAGAGAGGATTGATTGATTGATTGTATGAATAATCATTTGTGCATAATTCCCGAGGACATTAACATCTAAGAGTAGAATGCCATGGGTTATCGTCTCGTCATCACGGTAAAAAAGGCATGGTGTAAAAGCAACGTTCAGTGGCTGTTTATAATAACGTTTCCCATACAAACAACATCTCTGGAGAAAGAACGGATATGAGACTCTTAAATTAAATTGAAGTACAGTAGAGTGCACTTATCTCGACCTCGGTTAACTCGCCAATCCTATTATGTTGACGTTTTTGAAGTGGAACCGCCAAACTCCCTATTTGTCTAAGCATTTTCTTATGGGTTATGTGGATTCTTTTATGTCGCCGAACCCTGATATCTCGAGCACAAAAGAGTTACAAATTCGCCACTTCACATGGTTATCTCGTGACTAAGATTGTACCTAGTTCATTGCGCGTTCACTGCGCACTGAGTTCGCGTTGCACGTACAGTGCCGCGCAGCCGCAGAAGAACTCGCGGACAGTGTTGCCAACTTGCCGCCTTTGTCACTATATTTAGCAAGTATTCAGACCACTCTAGCGACACATTTTCAAAAAAGCGTTACCGACCGGCTTAGATTAACACACACACACACACACACACCTGCTTCTGTTCTGACGGGCGCTCTGCTCAGCGCCGCTGCGGATTGAAGAACCCTGTTATTAAAAGACGGGACGAAGCCGAATTTGTTGAGAAAGCACATTAGACAGGCAGAACGCAAGAAAGTATGCAATCTAGTACAGCGTGATGACCTCACGAGTATGTTATGAGCGAATGTATTTACAAGTGTGACTGTGTTTACGCTGTGAGCGAAATTGTGTTTGCAATGTTGGAGAATATAATTAAAGGTTTGTATGGAGAATGGAAGGTGTTTTTATTGTATTCTGGTAAATCTCTGCTGTTAGTTGGGGCACATATGCCTTTTGTTGTTAACAAACATATACAGTGTATGTACATTTTTATAGCATGCCGATCGCTTCATCAAATAAATCACCATATTGGCTGTTGGTCATCGTTTTTTTCGATGCTTTTTTTGGCCGTCGACATAACCGTATTCCACTGTATTATTGTATCTATTCAATTTTAAATACTAAACACTTTTAATATTTCAAACTGCACTAGTCTATGATAAGAGATTATTCAAACCATGATTACATATTTACCATAATTTAAGTGTCAACCATATTTTTCCTTTTTATGCTATGCATTCTAATATACAGTTCTCATATTCAACTATGGAATTTCCTTCTGGTAAATTTTATGAAATTGTGTTTATTGCGTATTGTACTGATCTGCATTTTTCTGTTTATAATTTTAAAAAATACTGATATACTTTGAATATTTATCTAAGTGTTCTAGGTATATATGTTTCTGTGTCAGGGACATACTTGTCTGAAGCCAAAAATTGTATTTTGTTTTTACACAAACTTGCTTAGTTTGTTTTCTGAGTAATGAAATGCTAAAAATGTTAAAAGTAACATTTCCCCAGACTCCCAGCTTATGCTATACAGTGATACATCGGCGCTTTAAGGGCTTTTACTGAAAACTTACTCAAAGAGTCCTCTGATGGAGCTGATGATGCGAGGGGACGTAGCTGAAGCAGACCTGAGGAAACACGACAAGCTGACTCGGAGGAAAAACTATATGAACAATTTGAAGAACTCTGAGATGGATTATTATATTATATATGGATTATTAATTATGTTACCTGAAAAGTGGTCCATGGGATCTCTCGCCCTTCTCTGCAGTGTCACATTTGGGGGACGATGGTTTGGTGGGTGACATATTTCCAGACTCTCTGATATGTGAAAACCAAAACCATTAAGGAAAACACTTGTTAATAAAAACAGACAATTCATGATTCGTGCATATGCCGTCTTTATAGTGTTGCTTATGTTGCCTTCATATGCCTGTTACTTACTCATTAATATTCACATTCTTACTGGCAGCCATCTGAAGCTCTTTGTGAATACTGGCCTCTCTGGCTCTAAGAAAGAAGAGGAAAGGTGATTAAGAAGGATATGGTGTTTATTGAATGGGCAAAATTTGTTCTCAAGATTTAGGAAAAATGAACCTATAAATGAGCTGCCAGGAGAAAAGCACAGCAGCAGAGAAACTGTGCTCGGTGAACTTTGAAATATGGCCTTTGTTTAACAAAACACCAATTCATTAACTACATTAACCATCTTCTAAGCCACTGAATTTTAACAAATAATGTTTCAACTGTTGCAAAGTGTTTCTTATTCTAGGGCCTTGGTGTCCCTTATTTATTTATATTTACATTTCTGCATTTGTCAGACGCTTTTATCCAAAGAGACTTTCATTGCATTTAAGGAACATATTGACATGCTAATCAGTTCTTGCTTTCCCTGAGAATCGAACCCATGACCTTGTTGTTGCAAGTGCCACTGTTTGACCTAAAGGAAAGCTGTAATTATTCCTTGCTGACAGATGTTGGGTACAGTACAATGACCTAAAAAAGTAATGGACACTTAAGAATGTAATACTTTTCACTCCCACATTGTAACATATATAGGCCTGGACTTAAGCCTTGTCTGTGAAACTGCCATGTCGCAAACTTATTATATCCTCTTTTTCGGATATAACACTCTAGGTAGTTGGAGTTGGTGTTAAATACACTGTTTTCCACTTTACTTACACTTCAAAAGGATGTGGACTGAAACTGATTTAGTAAAACTAATGCCATCATTACTGTTCTTATCACTGTGTATGCGAGTGCTGAGGAAGATCCGGAGCTGAAATTCAGATATGGTAATAGGCCGTCAGTTTCTGACTCTTTAAGCAGACAACAAACTAGTTCATCTGAACAATCAGAACAGAGAAGATCAAATCACAACAGACTGGACCATCTGACCAATCAGAGCAGAGCAGACTCTCAGAAAAAGGGTGTTCAGAGACCCTTAGAGAAAAGTGGTGATGTTGCAATTGTTTTTATCCCAAACACAAAAGCAGATATAATTGCCCATTCAATAAACGCCAGTGGGGTTCAAAATAGAACTAGACCACATGGCTTTAATTGTATTGCAGTAGGATATTCTTTTTCGAAAATATCTGTCCCACAAAGGAAATTAATCATTGCACAACCAGTGGCTTGAATTAGAAGATGGGCGATGTTTTGCTTTTCTCTTTGTTATAATTCAATGCATAATGTGTGTTTAACCCTTTTCCGAGCGTCCCATCACCCCTCTGACCTCACTCTCTTCTCATTGTGATGGTTCATGCGGACTGCAGCCTGCTGTTTTAGCTGGATCATGTTCTCCAGGATCTCGGAGCTGTGGAGCTTCTCTTGCCGGTACGTCCTCTCCATGTTCTGGTGCTGCTCCAGCAGAGAATCATATCTTTGCTTCAGCAGTCTGTTCCCAGTGTGCGCCTCAGCCACGCGCTCCTGAAGCACACTGTGCTCTGAGGCCAGACCGCTGAGACGCTTCTGGACCTCATACAGCCTTATTTAAGAAAACAAAATCATTAGATATGTGATAAAATGGCCCACTTCCCAATACTTCAGGAATCTGATTATGGATTATGGCAGAATGTTCTGTGGCTTCTTGTCTGTACAGTGGAAGTGGTAATGTTCACCTGATGCCATATGTTTCTCTTTGTCACCCAAATTTAGGACATTATTCACTGAAGAGTCAACAGCTCAAGGACGAATAAATGACACTTTCCACATACAGGATCAAAAATAACTTTTCTATCTTTTTCAAAGTGCCAGTAAAACTAGGCTTAATCTTATAAAAGGTTTACTCTTAACATTGGGAGGTCAAACTAAAACTGTAAAATGTAAAACTAAAGTGTTTATTCATTGTGAAAATGTTTGGGTATATATAAATAAATAAATAAATCCTGTCTCTAAAGCTCACCAAGGTACATTTGTTTGATAAAAAAAGTAATATTGTGAAAATATTATTACAATTTAATTTGCTGTTTTCTATGTAAATATATAGTAAAGTGTCATTTATTCCTGTAATTAAAGCTGAATTTATTAGATGATAAATACAGTAAAACAGTGTAATATTATATCAGTGTAAAACAGCTGTTTTCTATGTGAATATATAGTAAAGTGTCGTTTATTCCTGTAAATAAAGCTGAATTTATTAGATGATAAATACAGTAAAACAGTGTAATATTATATCAGTGTAAAACAGCTGTTTTCTATGTGAATATATAGTAAAGTGTCGTTTATTCCTGTAAATAAAGCTGAATTTATTAGATGATAAATACAGTAAAACAGTGTAATATTATATCAGTGTAAAACGTCTCGGGTTACGAATGTAACCCTGGTTCCCTGAAGGGAACGAGACGCTGCGTCAAAGCGCTAGGGGAAATAGCCTTGCTTCGGTCACGTGAAGATGTGAATATATAGTAGTGTCATTTATTCCTGTGATTAAAGCTGAATATATTAGATGATAAATACAGTAAAACAGTGTAATATTATGTCAGTGTAAAACAGCTGTTTTCTATGTGAATATATAGTAAAGTGTCATTTATTCCTGTAAAGCTGAATTAGATGATAAATACAGTAAAACAGTGTAATATTATATCAGTGTAAAACAGCTGTTTTCTATGTGAATATATAGTAAAGTGTCATTTATTCCTGTGATTAAAGCTGAATTTATTAGATGATAAATACAGTAAAACAGTGTAAAATTATATAAGTGTAAAACAGCTGTTTTCTATGTGAATATATAGTAAAGTGTCATTTATTACTGTAATTAAAGATGAATTTATTAGATGATAAATACAGTAAAACAGTGTAATATTATATGAATGTAAAACAGCTGTTTTCTATGTGAATATATAGTAAAGTGTCATTTATTCCTGTGATTAAAGCTGAATTTATTAGATGATAAATACAGTAAAACAGTGTAAAATTATATAAGTGTAAAACAGCTGTTTTCTATGTGAATATATAGTAAAGTGTCATTTATTACTGTAATTAAAGATGAATTTATTAGATGATAAATACAGTAAAACAGTGTAATATTATATGAATGTAAAACAGCTGTTTTCTATGTGAATATATAGTAAAGTGTCATTTATTGTTGTGATTAAATCTGAATTTATTAGACAATACAGTAAAACAGTGTAAAATTATATAAGTGTAAAACAGCTATTTTCTATGTGAATATATAGTAAAGTGTCATTTATTCCTGTAAATAAAGCTGTATTTTCAGCATCATTACTCCAGTCTTTGTCACAGTGTCGTCATGTTCCACTTCGGGGTCTTGTTTCACCTGTCTTGTTAATCACTTGTCAAGTTCTGTCAGGTGTCCCCAATGTGTGCTTGTTATAAATACCCTCCTGTGTTCCCATGTCTTTGTTTCTGGTTGACGTTAGTTTGTGGTGTGTGAATGCCGTCTTTGTGTTTCTCCAAGTGTCTCCAGGTTTGAACTATATAGTGATGTTTTCTGTTCTTTATTTAAAGTGTTTTTGGTTTTCGAGTTTTTGAATAAAAAGAGCCGCTGCAGTTCCGCATACTTGCTCTGCATCGCATACCCTTTATATGTCACATGATCCTTCACTAATCTAATACTTTTTTATAACCAGTGATACTTTTTATTAATAAAAAGAGAGCATTTATTTGAAATAAAAATCTTTTGTAACAATATATACTCCTGTTCAAAGGTTTGGGGTCAGTTAATTTTTTCCTTTCTTTTTTGAAAAAAAAAAACCTTATCCAGCAAGGATGTGTTAAATTGATAAAAAGTGAAAGTAAAAATGCATATTACGGTATTAGAAAATATTTCTATTTTTATTAAAAGCTGCTCTTTTTATCTATCAACGAATCATAAAAAAGGCTCCAAAAAAATATTAAGCAGCAGCACAACAGTTTCAACACTGATTATAACTGATCATCAAATCAGCACTGATGAGAATGATTAGTGAAGGATCATGTGACACTGAAGACTGGAGGAATAATGCTGAAAATACAGCTTTAATCATAAGAATAAATAAAATGTTACTATATATCCAAATAGAAAACAGTTATTTTACATTGTAATAATATTTCACAATATTATAAGCATAAATAGTAGTTTCCAAATAACACACAAACACATATGTAATAACGATACATATAATAGGTATAATAAGCTGCAATTTTAAATGAACCTATAACTCATTTGTGGCATGCAGGGTTGAAACCACAATAAGTTCATATAAATCAAATACAAATATTTGTATAATATATTTGCTTGTTATATTACAGAAACAGGTAACAGTGACAATGGTATGTGACAATATTGTCAAAAATGTGGGTCAGGCATGTGTATTATTGTACGTACAGTAATACCTCGAGATACGAGCATAATCCATTCCAGGGCGGAGCTTGCAACTCGAATTGTTCGTATCTCGAATCATTTTTCCCATAAGAAATAATGGAAAACAAATTAATCCGTTCCAAACCCGTAACAACGGGAAAAAAATATGTTTTTATTGGTATATACACACACACACAATTATAGTATGTGTATACAGTGTGATACATGTGTGATATCAAATAAAATGTGGTTTTAATTATAAATTTAGTAGCGGCAGGTGTGGAGGAGGAAGGGAGGCGGCTGGTACAGAGACACTTTATTCTGTATGGTAACTTACACAACAACACATAACTTAAATTAAAATAACTTAGCTTACATATTTTTTTTACTTTTCTATTTTATATTATTGTTTAGATTTTTTGATTTGTAATCTTTGCTTTTGATCACTTTTCGTTACTTTTTTCGTTTAGTAAAAACTGTAATTTTCTTGAATAGCAGGAACTAAGCATTACTGAACTTAGCTTGTTTTTTTCTTACTTTTTTTTTTTTATATTGTTGTTGTTTTGATTTTTTCCGATTTGTATTCTTTACTTTTGATCACTTTTCTTACCTGACTACCTTCACTTTCACTTTCACTTGGCGCAGACCTTTTAACGAAGTATAAAGATTTGTTTCTCCTTTATCAACAGAAGCCTCTCATCTCATCATTTACATTCGATCATAACTTCGATACAATCGTCACGCCCTTGGAAGGATTTACATTCTTGATGCTTTCATGTACTGCGATCATAAGTGCGTGGATGACTCACACGGACACCGCGCTCATATTGATCCACAATTTCATGCTTCATTCCCATGGTCATCATGCGTTTCCTTTTCTCACTACCATCCTTACCACTCACTTTCTTAGAACGTTCCTACTTTCGATAATATGAAGAATAATGCACAACATAGAGAGAAAATCAGCAACTCGCGGGCGACGCGCACAGAAGTCAGTGAACACTGAAGTGAAAGTGCGTCGGCATCGTGCGCGTGCTCGTATCTCGCATATTTACTCGTATCTAGAGGCAAAAATCGGCCCGATGGCTTGCTCGTATCTTGGAATACTCGTATGTAGAGAAGCTCATATCTCGAGGTATTACTGTCTCATAATTGATCAATTCTATCTAATAATGTTTTACTTTTGTAAACCCTTTTAAAGTCGTAGGTCAGCAAATTGTGCAGCTATTTTTAGAAAGTGACAAATTTAAAGGCTGGTAGAATGACGTTGTGTCTTTTCCTGTTTTTCGTGGCATAAAAGAATAAGGAGGTTTACTTGGAATGCTGTTCATCCAGTGTCACTTCCTTCATCTGGAGTCGCTGCTGCAGCTCCACCACTTGATACGCAAGCTGAAAGAACAAAAACAACGTCATATTTCAGTGGGGAAAAGCCGTGACGATTAACTCGGACAGTGTAGCTGTCCAAATCTATATGACATCAACACATGTTTAAAGGAGTTTGAGGGCTTGTGCGTCGATAAAGCAAAGATACGCAGCAGGTTTATCACAAAAATGCGAGATTAGGTGTCAGAACTGGTTTCGCTGGACGCTCAGACCACTGAGATCTATTGCTATACATCCTGACTGCATGCTTTGCTTCTATGTCAGTTCAAGGGGAACTTGCAGGTTTGAGGTTTGACTAGATAACGGCAGGCCAACTTCTAAACCGGTTCAGGGAAACAGGTCACAACCCGTTCCAGAACATTCAGTTTGTTCTATAAATGTAATCCAATCATCAACCCGCTTTGCAATGGGAGAGGAATAGATTACATTCTGTTGCTCGTACCTCACCGGTGGTCGTCTTCAGAGCCGTCAGCGCGTCTTCAGACGAGGGCCTGCAGGGGGAAATCAAGAACACACACAGATTTAGTGTCTGAAGCTTTGAAATGTGGGCACTTCTTGTGTGCTTTTGCTTCTTCATGATGAATAGCTTCCTGTTTTCCTCAGTTGGAAGTCGCTTTGGATAAATACATGTGAATGTAAATTCCTGTCACGATTACAAACATTACACTGTAATGATTAGTGATTATTACAATGTAACAATCAAGGTTTTTCCCCCTGTAGTCTGTGATAACACCTAAAATATGATTTAATGTGACAGCATCAAATGTTACAGCAATGAATGATATTTTCTATGATTTACAGAGTAAAATAAAAGCATATTGTGACTGTGTGTGAGTAAAGGTTACCTTGATCCCGATCCCAGAATGCCTTTGGTTATGAGGGCTCTTTGCTTGGACTTCTCCAGCAAACTGAGATCTATTAGAAGAAAATAAATAAGACAAAAAAACGTTCCTTCATTTCAGTCCGGATAAAACTCGAGATATGCAAATTAGACCTTGAGTTAGTCACATTTTTATACTCTGCTCTTAGATTCCTCATAAGCGTTCATAGAAATGGAGCATGGAGAAATTATATATATATATATATATATATATATATATATATATATATATATATATATATATATATATATATATACACATACACAGAGAGAGAGAGAGAGAGAGAGAGACTTTTCATTATAATTACATTATAGGTTATTACAGATTTTTTTTTTCCAAAATAAATATAGCCTCCCACATTTAATAAAATGTACATTATAGAACTCTTATATATATATATACACACATACAGTGTTGGGGAAAGTTACTCTGAAAAGTAACGCATTACAATATTGAGTTAATCCTTTAAAAGTAACTATTCGTGTTACTAATGCGTTTCACAACTTTTGTGTTACTTTTTTCCTCATCTGGGCTTTAAACATCTAAAGTCATTTCTGCGTATAAACTCAATCATTGAAGGGCAGCAGCAAAACATCGGTCAATAAAGGGAGATTTAAATGTATTAAAATATGTGTTTAACATTTAATTATTGGAGGTTTGTGTAGTTTGTGTCTGATTTTGCATTTCACTGATTTATTCATATTTTGAGGAAAACTGAATCTTGAGTAAGAAACTACAATCATCATGTACACACACACACACACACTCAAACACACACACACACACACACACACAAATATCACACAGGCACTCACACACACACAATAAATACTGTAAATGGAAAACAACGTAACGAGTTACTTATTTGAAAAGTAACTCAGATATTTTACCGTAAATTTAAAAGTAATGCATTACTTCATTGGTTGGAAAGGGTAATCTGATTACGTTACTTGAGTTACTTGTAATGTGTATTTAAAATCGGCAATTACAAAAAAAACTATATGAATATAATAACAAATCACAGCACATATTATACCAAAGTATAACGTAAAACATTGTATTTAAGTAGTTACCTGTGCATAATATAATGCAGAACTAAATGTATTAACTTATTGACGCACTGAATCATATTTAAATCAGTTGAATCAGTCATAAACACAAGTGATGAAAGTTTCCAGCATTAATAACGCTTACATGACGCTATAACGTCCTGGAAGACGCTCGTCTGCGTCCTGTTGCGCTGCTTCAGCTGTCCGACGATGTGACGCTTCCATGTTTCAGCCATGGCCATTAACTCAGTGTGTTTCTGTCTGTCATGACGCGCGGCGCGGCTCTGCGCGCGGGGAAGCGACGCGACGCTTCTGAGTCAGTAAACACACTGACGCTGATGAGTGAGCGTGACTCAACAGTGCGAGGAGACTGACGGACGGAGCGGCCAATGAAACGGCAGAGCGGGGGATGAGGGGCGGGGCTAAAGGAGCAGACGTCTTCTCTGATTGGTCAGGATCGATGAATCTTATTTTATATGTATTAGATTAGATTCAACTTTATTGTCATTACAAAAGTACAGGCACAAGGCATCAAAATGCAGTTTAGCTCGAACCAGAAGTGCAATAGCAGCATAAACAATGGTTGCATGAGTGATAAAGAGATATAAACTTTATATTGACTATGTAGAGTAAAAAGATTTAAACTGAATCGGACTGATGAATCAGAAGCGGTGTCGACATGTTAATGCAGTTTCATGACTGACTCTTGTGCTCGGATTGATTCATCACACTTCCCTCTTCTTTAATAAACATAGAAACCTCATGCACTGATTTACTGCCATGACTGACAGAATCATACTTCAGTGACCGTTCGCATTGGACAAACGGCAACCACGAAAGTTTAAAATAGAGTCAGCGGAAAATATTGTGTCACACTTAACCATGGGCTAAACTTTACTTTGATATAAAATCAATGTCTAAAGCTGCCAACACAATATCATTTTACGAATTCAGGCTGAATGAGACACATCTACATCTATATGTAAATATATAGATGCCCTGGCTTGAGAGTCATCATGATTCCTGGCACTAATTGTTTATATCTTATTGTAGGGGATTTACAGTTAAGACCCGAGGACCAGATATGTTGAATGAAGAGCAGGAGTCAGAAGTGCAGTCAATAGAAGAAATTTTAGTGAAGTTTAGTTTGCAGTTTCATCAGCAGAAGCTTCAGGTCTCACAAGGAGTTCGTAGGCCGCCCCACTTACAATAACATTGTTACAGCAATTATACTCTAACAGAGGATGCTAACCACCATGACGTTTAAATGATTCTGATTGGCTAAGAAAGAAAGAAGGAAAGAAAGAAAGAAAGAAAAACAAAACTAGTAATTTTCCACTCAAGAGCAGACAGTCTGAAGCATATCTTCGTTGATCACGTGGTTGACGGGTTCGTGACGTGGCTTGTCGAAAACAACAAGTTTTATGGCGCCAGCTAATCACCTCACCAATACTGACCATATTAACACACACACACACACACAGAGCTTCTCCAAGGCTGAACTCGGCTCAGGCTCCAACTCTCAACAGAATCAGTACCCAAAACATTCTGATAACATGTTCTATCTGTTGAGAAGTGCAGACAATATTCATCCTTACTCTATGGAAAACTACAGAAAAGTAAAGAAAGGTTTTTAACTAATAAAAAGCCTAACTTTATTATAAATCACTCTTTACAACTCATTCAAATAAGAAAACGGAAAAGAACATATTAAAAATAAGAAAATAAAGAAAAAGGCAAAGAAAAGAATATAGGTATAAAATAGGAAAAACAAAATAATATATATATATAAATAAATGTAAATAGAAGAGACAAGAGATTTTGATTATCCGCCTTCATTATCAACGCTTTAATAAGCATAAAAAAAATAAAATAAAAAACACTTCACTGTGTCTTGAAACTCTTCCAGACTGCAAAATGATTCTTCAATCGACTTCTCTGGATTTTCTCATTATGATTCTGGAATACTGTTTTTCTAAAGGAAGCACAAAAACAATCACATTTCAAATGTTTAATATTAAAATAGCAGATTAAAACGCATTTACAAAGCTAAAAAGTTAACTATACATTTTAAGTGAGAAGAACAAGGATTGCACATCAACATGACAAAGCATAATCAGCACACCAGTGGCCAGCAAACAGCGAGTCTTTCCCGGCCGTTAAAAAAAAACATCATGACAACCAAACACCTTGCCGTTCGTCTGTGTGAAATGCTGTGAAACTACAAAAGAACGTCAAAAACTAAACTCGGTACATAATTATTCCAAAACTGTACATGAAACATGGAAAATAAACTTTTGAAGAGTTTGCCTTGATAAATCTCTAAAGGATAAAACAAATTAAAGTGTATGTGACCAAATACACTCTGGTATTGAAATGTAGTGTAAAACAAACAACACACTGTATAAAATACAACTCAAACTGACAAAAAGTTTCAAACATGTTTGCTTAAAGCATAAAACTCAGATGCGAGACATTGACGTTTAAAGGTGCTTATGGGGAACGATGTTAGAAGGCCTGAGCTCCTTTCTCCGTCATTCGCAGTAACAGCATCTCAGAGTATTTCTCCAGGAGTGCCACGGCCCGGTCGTCCCGGAGCTGGCGGCCGGGAGAGTCTTCTGGCACGGGACGGGCGCTCTGGGGCGAGGGCCGGGTCTCCTGTGGGCACAGGGAGTGCATCTCCCTCCGGACGTCCACAAACACCTCCTGCAAAATACTCTTCATCTGCTCCTGCTGCTCCGATGGCTCGGGGACGCAGGACAACTGCAGACAGAGGGGCATTTGTACAATCAGAACAAACATTTTTACAATCAGACACATTGACGAATACTATAGAACAAAAAAAAAAACGTTTGACCGTTTTATAGACGGGTCTTCGACTGAACCAGGATTAGGCTTTAGTTCAATTAGGACATTTAAGTGGCTTCTATAAATGTATTTTAGATTTTTTTTTAAACAATGGCACCTGTATATTTTAAGATATTGTTTCAGTTAAAACGGCTCAAACAGGCATTTTAATCTGGGAATAGCTTAAGTCTGGTCTGTGAAACCAGGATAAACTTGGTTACGATAGAGTCTTATTTGACTAGGCAAAGATATGCATGGCAAAAAGTTTCAGGAAAAAGCAAACGTTGACAGCAACATAATCAGTTCATATTTCATAGGTTGTCTCGAGTTCACAATCATAATTGGTCCGGCCAAAATTTGTGTCGGACAATTTGGCGTTTCTTTGCGCTAATCACAAGTAAAGCAATTGAATGAAAGCACAATTTTGCATTAATAATTATAAAAACTAACACTTCAAACACTTTTTTTTTATATGTCTAGAAAAATACATCACTTTCCACAACTGTATATACACAAACAAAAAACTAACAGTATTTTACAGAACATACAACCTATTCCAGAACAATGCACATATAATATTAACATTTGAAACCATTAAATGGAAAGTAAATGTATCATTTTAAATCTATCATTAATAAAAATGCAACTACATAAAAATCTGTTTAATTTGAAGCCTTGAAATAAATCAAAATAGAGAGATTATAGCACAAATGAATACTATAATGGTATAAAATTAATAGTAGAAATCGCATGGAAGGAAACGGTTTGCATTTAAGGATCAGAGAGAGGAAAAATAACCGAGGAATTCAATCTGAAGACTTGTTATTCCCGCCAGAAGTAGAGATTTAGAGAACTCACCTTGCTATAAAAGCCCGTTGCTTTATTGATGGTGTTCCAGAGTTCATTCACCATTTCCTTACACATCTGGACACTCAGCGCCCCTGCAGAAAAAACAACAACCTCAAGTCAATCGGAATTCAGTCATTTACCAATAAAGTGAAATGAAAGTGACATGTGAAGGTATAGTAACAGATACTCAGAATTTGTCCTCGGCATTCAACCCATCCACATTAGTGCGCAAAAACACACACACACGAAGTGGGGACCTCATTTGTTTCCCGGTCAATATTGAGAATCAAGCACATGATCTACAGGTTACCAGTCTGACTCTCAAACCATTAGGATAAGCTCAACTGCCACAAGCATACTGCATATTGAGCCTTTCCTGTAGCGCAAACAGTAGAGAGTGGCGCTTGCAACATCAAGGTCATGGGTTCGATTCCCAGAGAAAGCAAGAATTGATTAGGATAGCAATGTGTTTCTTAAATGCTTTGGATAAAAGCATCTGATAAATGCAGAAATGTAAAATGTGCAAAGAGATCAACCCGACCCAAACTCAGAGACGGAGTTACAAATTACCTGCGTCGTTTTCCGTTGAATCCTCTCCATCTAGTGTGACTGAGATCGGAGTATTCTCACATGGCCCTGTAAACTGCAGGTCTTCGGTCACCGTACGACTGGTTTCTGATACTGTGGGCTTCCCGGAAAACATCTCAGGTCCAGTTGAGAACCTGCCTGAAGTCTTAGGATCCAAACTCTGCTCGATATTAATGATGCGCTTGCGACAGTCTTTCCCCAGCGAGCGCATCTCCGTGGGCGTCACTAAAGCCTGGCGCTGTGGAGACCCGGGAAGCTCAACTCGACCTAGACGGCTCTTGAGTGACAGCGGAGATGAACTGGCACGAGCGGGGCCGGTGAGGTCCAATCGAAGAGCTGCCCGGGCGCTGTGGTTTCCCAAGGCAGGTGTCGGATGAGTCTGTCCAGAGGAAAGAGCTGGAGAGAAAGGTGGAATAACGTTCTCTTTGCTTTGCTCTGAGGTCGGGTCCAGCGACGAGGACTGTGTTTCCTCTGAATCACACACGTTCAGACTCTCCATAGAGCTGCTCGGAGCTATTTTAGCACGGGAACTAGTGGTGGGACCCATGTAGCTTTGGCGGGAACGTGTAACCGATGCATCACATGGGTTGCTGGCAGATTTGGCGACAAGAATTGCTGTAGAGTTGAGGGTATTATGAGCTGTGGGATGAATGCTCTTGTTTGAGATTTCTGAAAAGAACGAAGACATTTGGATTCCTTTAATAAACTTCTAATGAAGCTGGTCGTTCAAACGCCATTTATAGCATGAAAACCAAGAAACTAAGAGTACAAGAAACCAAAAGAGTTAAACGAAGAGTGAAAACACCAAGGCTGTATCCGAAATCACACTCCCTGAGCTGGTACTTTTAAATAAGCCATTAAAGGGTTACTTTTCCACAAGTGATCCCATAATTTATTGACCCTCAAGCTATGACTTTCTACTTTCAGCCAAATGTAATAAAAATATATATACATCACGGCTTTATAATGGAAGCAAATGGACCAAAAAGTGCCTTCCTCAAAAGTATTCCATGCGGCTCTAGGGAGTTAATAAAGGCCTTCTGAAATGAAGCGTTTCTGTAAGAAAGTCATCCATATCTAGAAATTCATAAATGACCAATCACTATATTTATACTCTAATTGCCAAGCTCTATTGGTCTACTCTCAGCTGAGCTTACGCTAAACCCTTACGCCAAGCGCCGGGTCAGAGGTCACTCTTCTGCCGGAACTGGACTTGAGCACGGCTGTTACCGGAAGCCAGTGATTATAGTTCATAAAGTTATTAATATGGATATTGTGGCTTCAGAAGGCCTTTATTAACCCCCTGGAGCCGTATGGATTACTTTAATGATGGATTGACACTTTCTTGCGCTTCAAAATCTCAGTTACCATTCACTCCCATTTTAAAGCTTGGAAGAGTCAGAATAATTTTTATCATAACTCCAACTGTGTGAATACAGTAGAACCCCGACTTACGAAATTAATCCGTTCCGAGGTTGGCTTCGTAAGTCGATCTTTTCATATGTCGGTCAGGCTTTTACATGTTAATTGCCTAATCCGTTTCAAGCCTTACAAAAACACCACATTTAGCATGGGATGAAACACATCCCAGCTCCATACTTCTCAATCATCTCCCTTTTCAGCGCAATGTGAAGCATCCTCTTCTTCCTTTTCACTTCAGCAACAATCTTCACATCCATGGTGAGTGATTAGAATAAGGTTTATGTTAACTAGGCACAAAGCTGACCAATAGGAGAGCAGGATTGTAAAAAGTGTTCCCCTTCTTACATGGACTATTCCAAAACTTTCCCTCTGAGAGAGCTGACGGATGATTAAGGTAAAAGAGATCGGCTGAAGATTGTATATATAGTTTATTGAGTGAAATACAGGGAATTAGTGCCAATCGTTGAAGTTTTATCGATCATGCGTAACCACACATCTATGCACCTTTAATAAATACCAGTTTTGGATTATTCCCTGAGTGAGACATCATTGTTCTGACCGGACAAACTGTAGCTTTCATTCAACCCGAACCAAAATCAGCGCGAATTTCAAAACAAAACTTTTTTCGCATCTCGATCATTTTGTCGTTAATTTAAAAAAAAAAAATCTTTTATCGTATGTTGAATTTTTCGTACATAGAGCGTTTCGTAAGTCGGGGTTCTACTGTACTGTGAATTTGTACCGTTTTCCATCTACTATATAGCAGGGAAGTATGTGATTTGGAAAGCAGCCAGAGACACCCCTGTGAAACGATTCGGATTTGGTGACTTTCGATCCCCAGACATTTAAAAAACAAACACCCAACACACTCTCACAGACCTGCCAGAGCATTTTTCCAGCGTAAGAAAGACAAGTTTTGGCAGGATTTCCGAGCAGCCATCGAAGAACATTTCTTGGTAACTGGAGGATAAGATTTTTTTAACATTTAAAATGACTAAGACAAAGTAGGAACATCTGCCATCTAATTCAACAGCATTTCTGAGAGGTTTTTAAAGAGTTCAAACCAATAAAAGTACTTTGTAAAACAAATACAGTAATACCTCGGTTTACGAGCGACTTGGTATACGAGCAAATCGGTGTACGAGCACGGAGGGTTGAATCGGTGTACGAGCATTGTCTCGGTGTACGAGAAAAGAATTCCCTCACCCATGTGCAGTTTTGGGTCGAAAAGATCCCTTCATCACCCCTTAACTCGTTCATTCTCTCAGTGTCTCTCAGTTTGGGTGCATCATTCACCACAGTGATACTTTTATAAGTTGTTGTGAATATGATTACATGTGAATATGATGAAACTTTATTAATGGAGCATGTTACCGACACCACACATTGCATACTAATGAGACTCACGTGTGTTCACAGTCCAACGCACCCAATGACGTTCTTAAAGGGCCATACACTTTTAGAGAACAGTATACTATAACAGTTATAACTCTGTACAGATCATATACATAAGTGATTTACAGCGGTTTTACCTCGTGTTGTTGCATTAATTGTGATCGCTATTCTTCACGTTGTAATATCGTTTCAAATGTTGAAGGAACTACTTAATCTGATGTGTCAATAAGTGTTAAGTTAACAGTCTTGTCACTTTAAGAGGGCGGGGTTTCAGTCGGCGCTAGAGAGAGTTGAGTTCTGAGGGATTATTAGAGAGAGCTCGCAAGCAGAGATAGTTTTGATTCTTCTGTTATGTACGGCGTGGGTTGAAGCCAGAACAGCAATCCGATAGTTCTCAATAAAATCTCTGAATGAGAAGGAACCTGTCTGGTTATTAAAAAAGAAAAAACGCTACAATGTAGTGAAATATATAAGCAGTAACACACCGCCCCCCCCCTCCCCTCTCCTCTCGTCTCGATCATGCCAGCAGTGAAGAGGTAAAGTGCCCGTTACAATAAATAGTTAATAATGACAGTTAAACTCTAAAAATACTCAATTAGTATTTATATGAGATCTTAATGGTTATAATTTTAAATGTAATTAATAGGTTAAAACCCAAAAAATATTTAAAATGGGCATTTATGGTCGTGTGGAACGAATCAAGTGATTTTTAGTGCGTTCTTATGGGGGAAATTGTTTTGGTGTACGAGCATTTTGGTTTACGAGCTCACTCTTGGAACGAATTAAACTCTGTATCTATATTACTGTATTACTGTATCTATAAAACCCATGGACTCTTTAGACTCCAGTCTTATCAGAAGCGGTTACTTTGCATGGAGCGTATGGTCTCGTCGGACTAGACATGTTGAGACACACGTCCAGTCTTCAGGCCCTGATATACATCAAACGAAATCAGAGACTGAACTGCTGTGACGTCGATTCAAACTAAATCAGGCCAATACAAAGTTTGTTTGGATTTCGCTTTAGAGAGTTTGACACAGCTTGTCAAGGCGAATTTTCCAAAAATGTTTGCTCCGGTTGGTAAATGCCATCAAACTACCATTGTTGCATAAGGATTATGTAATGTGTGAGTGGCTCTGATGCTTAACATGGAAATTTCTCCGGTTCAGTCTGCTGAGGTCAGACGCCATGAGTAAAAACCATGAAACTGAGGCACTGAGGTCTTTGTGTTTAATGCTATAAAGCGCTTTCTTAGTGCGGTTTTCTCACTACTGTCACTTTTGTTGCAGGTTTACTATACAGTTAAGAGGAAAACACACAGAACATTTACATATCCATCAAAAAACAGCTCCCAGCAGCTTCTATACCACTTCTCTTTTTTTTAGGCGAAGAACGAAAGAACTTTGTCTTGAAGATTTCAAGGCCTTTAACCTCCCTGTTATTAGACACTTTCACTCACAGTCAGAAGTAAAATGAAAGTTATTAACAGGTAACCGGACATACCACTCTTCTCGTTCTCCTCGATGCTTCCACTGTTGTTTGAAAGAAGCTTTGACTTGTCCTTAAAAAGCAGAAGAAAAAGAAAATTAGCTAAAAATTAAGACAAAGATCATAATTCAAACTAAAAGTACTCCACTCAATAGGGAAAACAATCTTGTCAAAACGTTACAGGTCTCAAACTCTTTCTGCTGAGGAATCAAGCAATATGTTCCAATCCACCGTTTCTAACTAGGGTATAGTTTTACTCAGACAAACTGAAATGTCTAATTCTTTCACTCTTCTATCAGTTTTGAGGTCATCTGCAATCCTAAACAATGAAAGCTTAAAAGATATACACTAAAATAAATAGTTCATGCAAAAATTTAATTAGTAATTTACTTTATATGATAATTTTTAGTCTGATTTATATTGTTTTGATTCACACATACTATACACAAGACATTTGAGCTTTTGTTTAGCATATTTGATGTGCTCCATGTACAGTATGTGCAATGATTAATGTTTCAGAAGACTTAAACTGACTGAATTTTCAACGGAGGGACCAAAATAATTTGGGTTTCTTTAAATATCTTAATTTGTGTCCCAAGTCTTATGGGTTTGAATGACATGAGGGCGAGTAAATGGATTATGCATTATGGAAAAACAAATGGCAATCGCACATTATTTTTAACAGTATAGAAGTGGTGGTTAAATGTAGGATTGATTGCACCATTTAATTCCTCTGAGTTTAAAAACTAAAGCTGAAGAAATGATGTGGCATGTTAGAATTCAGACTGGTACGAAGAGCCACTGGGATCATACTTCATTTACACCATTCATACCGTAGTACTGTCAGGGGTTTGACCGCCATCGCTGGAATCATCAGGTATACTGGGAAGGCAGGATAGAGGCCGGCAAACAGAACTGCTGCTAGTGCCTATAGTGCTGAAACGGCAGACAGAAATGAAAACTATAATGTCATCTAAACCATGACCCACAACAAGACAATTACACAGTCACTTCCCCTCCTTTCATTGAGATCTCAAAAGGGAAGGGATAACCAGAAGTGTAAACTCATATTTCTCCATTACGTAGCTTGACAGATGTGGGACAGACGCTGATGTTTTTCTGTAGGTCAAGCAGTAGAGTGGCGATTGCAACGCCAAGGTCAAGGTTTGATTCCCAGGGAAAGCAAGAACTGATTTTAACATCAATGTGTTTCTTGAATGCAGTGTAAGTCACTTTGGATAAAAGCGTCTGATAAATGCATACGTGTAAATGTAATGTTGACTCACCGGAAGCGGCTCTGAAAGCGGGAGAGGAAGCGTGTGGAGATACTGAGACGAGGGTTGAGGAAGTTACTCTCTGTGCTGGGCTGCAGACTGCTCAAGTCTGTGTTGAACTTTTCTACAAGACAGTTCAAGATTACATGAGCCATAATGATTTCACCATCATCTTAAGACTGGAACACACTATAGGACTGAAACAATAGGCTGAATTTGTAAATGGTTACAGAGAAAAACTGGACAACAATAGAAGAAATAAAAAAAAGCAATGCACATTGCATGGACAGACACCAACACAAACAGTCACCAGATTACAGTGCGTCGCGACAAACACAGATTCAACATGTTCAATCGGCAATAACGTGAGCCGATCAACGACTACAGGGGTAAATCCAACAAACCTGACGAAGTGCCTGTTGCCATCTTTCAGTGCAATGTGAATTGGTCTAAACGCTAAACAACTGTTTAATATCCGCACACTGGCTCTGATTTTCAGCAACTAGCGTAAACTGAATTCACCACAATTTGGCGTAAAATTACTCCTCCACAGTAAGATGCCAAAAAAGGTCTGTAGTGTGTGGAAACTAATGAAGCCCTATGAGATCTGCTTAATATTAGGTACATCAAGTTGTCCAATACACGTTTAGTAAACGATATGATAGGAGGCAATACAGTTTATGTAGATAAATACCACAGGCATCACTCAATTTGTCCTAAACAGACAAGTATATAATCTATCCCTTAACATAGCACGTGTATCTGAAAAGGCTATATAAAACGTTTTGACAGATAGATACTTGCACTGTTTAATATGTAGTCCTTTCCTCACTGCATAACTAAGGTTTCAGGTATATTCTCCAACTATAAATGTAAGAAACTCAAACAAATATTTCCATTTCCATATTTAGTTTCACAGACTTCATTAACGAGCGGCCCAGATCAACAAACAGCCAGAGCACAATAATTATGACTAGAGTTGAGCCGGATACTCAGCTGAAACGAGTATACGGTACAGATAAAGCACTTTTATCGAGTAAGAGTATCATAAGAGTCAATATCTGTGCTTGGATTGAATAAAAATCCTCGTTGACTAGCCTATCACAGAACGCAGACACAGTCAGCTACCCACAGCGCCCCTCCCCTACACATGCAGATTTGCTGTGTCCCGCTCTGCTCACTCACACGCAGAACACTGAGAAGAGAACAGCTCTCTTTCTCTTGCTTAGTCACTCAGGTTTGCAGGTCTTTTCCGTTAACGTTTAGGGTTTCTTCAACTTCAGGTTTGTTTGTAGTACTTGCTTATTAACTAGTAGAGTTCTGGTAAACGTGTGGTTTGTTCAAACGTGGTGCTCTGTAGAATGCGACTAGCTTTGAGTCTCTGCCTGTCAGATTTTTTTTATTCACAGCCACACACACATACCTGGTGTGGAAATAAAAAAAAAAAATTTAGTTAAAAAAAAAAAAAAATTCGGAGCATTTGAAGCTCAATGCTAATGCTATCATGTAAATAGTTTTCTAAACAGCAATAAATATGCAATTGATATGGGTTGATAAATTATGACGAAATGGGTGGGGCTTTAACGGAAGTGTATGTTATTTTTAAATCCCGCCAAGTCCAAGTACAGATAATTAATATGGTTAACAGATAATGCTGTACTCGCTCTTCCCTAATTATGACTAAAATATACATGTTTGTTGTAGGACAACATAGCTTCCATATGCAGCATTTTAAACCTACAAACGTATATTTATAATAGCAGTAACTCTCAAGCATTCCTTTAACACTGCAGGGTATTTCGTGAGCAGAACAAGAGCTAAAGTTGTACCATTAGCAGCCACACCCAGAGTGTCGAAATGTTGGCGAAGCAGAGTTCCAGACTCTTCTTCATCCTCTTCCTCTTCAACTCCTGAGCTTCCAGTGGAGCTCACCTGACTGAGGGAGTCTGTGTCCTCTAAGAAAGCAACCCAACAGAGAAAGTCACATCAACCTTCATCTCTTCAGGGCCACTACTAATGTGTCAGGACACTTCATACTCTACAACACACCAAACACGGTGAATAATGCAACTTACGGTCATGGGGCTGGTCGCTATGGGAGGCTGTGCTCTCAGCAGAACAAGCGCTATCTGGGCTTAACTCCTCTTCCTCAGGGTCAACATCTGCCCCCTCACATAGAGCTTTAACGTCAAACTCTCTACAGGGAAGAATGAAAAACAGCACATCAACTACAATTAAAGATTAACCAATGAGTGAAAAAATGCTGACTAACAGGGACTCTATTAAAGCAATGTCTAGTTTCACAGTACCTAGAATATCAAAGTCAACTACTGGTGGTCGATCCTTTTCCTATTTAGCACCTAAACTCTGGAATGGTCTTCCTAGCATTGTTCATGAAGTAGACACACTCTGTCAGTTTAAATCTAGACTAAAAACAAATCTCTTCAACCTGGAATATAATAAGCATTATACTTTCTTTTCTTTTCTTTTATTTCAAGTCATGTAAAATAATTGTTAGGCTGCATAATTTAGGTCAGCTGGAACATTCCCATAACATCTGATGTACTCGATACATCAGAAGAATGGCATCTACAGCTGATATTAGTCTCCGTTTATTCCGAGGTTACCGTGGTCAGCCGGATCCGGGCCATATCCAGATCAGATGAAGGACCTGAAACCTTGACAAGCACAACACTGCCCTGAAGTGTCTGCGGAGACCGTGACTATTAGACCCTCCCCTGTCACGATCATGAGCCCATCTCCAACCGGACCAAACTGGATTTAATATTTTGAACTGAATTGTTGTCAATATAATAAATCATGCACCGTTTGTCTGATGGCCAGAGGAAAACTGGTCCACAGCTGAGCCTGGTTTCTCTCAAGTTTTTTTTTTCTCCATTCTGTTCTTCATTGATTCCGTCACCTGCTGGAGTTTTGGTTCCTTGTCCCTGTCGCCTATGGCTTGATTAACACTTAATATTCATCAATATTATTGATTGGCCTGCTCTTCTAGAGCTGCTGTTCAGCCAAAACAAACTTTGTTGCATTATTTTCCTGTTGTCACTGTAAAGCTGCTTTGCAATAATCTCTAATGTAAAAATGCGCTATATAAATAATGGTGACTTGATGGTATGTAAATGGAAGAAACAGGTTAAGGCACTGTCACAATTTGTTCAGATGCTTGTTCCCATTCAGACCTTGAATCTAGCACACCCACTTTTTAGAGATTCTTCAAGTTAACTCAAATGTGGTGGCCTGGTGAAAGTCACATCAAGCAAACGTCGGGATACCTCAGGGCTTGATACTTGGACCCCTTCCTTTTCAACATACATCATGACTTTTGAGGTCTTATTTTCCAAAACTGCATTGCAGCAATTCTCATGTGGCTAGATAAGCAATTACTAAACATAAATAAATCCATTTCCAAAAACGAAAATAAACTAAAGTCAGATGCTGTTACCCTTCTCCAGTGGACAGAGCAGTGCTGTTAGCCGGGTACAAAATATATCCAGTCTTGTCTGGTGAGCTGAGCTCTGGATTGAAGTTCTCTTCTCCATGTGGCAATTGCAGAAGTTCTGGTTCTTGGAGCGAAGATCTAAACCCATCTCTGGAAACCTATAACAAATAAACGCTTTCATGTTTCAGTTATAGCACCAGACAATTATGTGGTTACGGTTTTTAGTGAGGCTAGAATCACTACTACTCTTGCCGGCTTTGGTCCAGCCACTGTCATAAATAAGAATAGAAAGACAGACTAAATAACTGCCTCTGACATTACACTACGATATCCGGTCATGTGAAGCCAGGAATAAAAGACCAAGAGTACCAAACAGGGTTCAGACAACTTTTCACCAGTAAACTTCCATACATGGAGTCAGCTCAAATGTCACCCATCCCGTGGGCAGGCAAGACAGGAGAGAGAATTGTGGGGGACTGGTGACAGTTACATCTAGGAACGATTGGGATAACTCTGGGCTCGATGCTTGACCCCCTTCTCTTTTCAGTGTAACGAAAAAAAAAAAAAACTTAAATCATTAATGAAAGCTTGACAAAACATACACTGCAAACCTTTTCCTCTTCGTCTACATCATCATCTTCATCCAACAGACTGTCCAAGCTCTGCGGGTGGAAGTGAGAGTCTTCCTCAAGCTCTTCCTCTCCCACGGCTCTGCTGGGAGTGTGAGACAGGGGAAGCTGCATGCTCTTCATCTCCAGGACTGTGCGGATGGTTAGTGGATCTGACTGCACAGCCCAACGGCCCTGTGGCTGGTACTGAGCTCTATTATCAACACCACTACCATCATTTTTACCTCCTCCACCCTGTGATAGCAAGGATATCCATTAGTCATGAAAGACTTCACCATGCAATAATATACGTTATGATAACAGGAACACACATACCAGTCTGCGCACCCACATGGGCATTTTGCCATTTGTTTGGAGCGCCACAGAATCCAGAGATGCTAAAGTGTAACAGTCAAGCCCATTAAATCACATTTTAATCTGAATTCTATACAATTTGATGTAGAGCCCAATGACTTACCACAATGTGCACAATGCATTACCTTAATTTTCACAGCCCTATTACTTAGACATGCTTTTTGATCACTAGAATGAACTTGATCATAAAAAAAATAACCAAATACAACAGATTTCATAGGGCCCTTACTCGAGGTGCTTATGACGTTCAATAACAAACTACCCAAAAAGACCAGAGAAGAGAGAAATCAACGCACCATCTGTGGAGTCGAGTCTGTCTGGAGTAAGGCAGTCCTCCACACCTTCTCCCGGATTCTCCTCTTCCTCCTCCATGTGAGGCACTGAACTACAGGGAACAGCGACGTAGGTCTCTCTCCTGAGCAACAGGAAATAATGAAATCTAACAGTCATTGCCAATTTTAACAAGATATCCATTTCTTTTCTTGAAAAGGCAGTTGCTAACAAGTGGCTAAATGGGTCTCGAGAGGTCGATAAACTCAAAGCAGTAAACCGTTTTTCCAAACTTATTTGATGGAGTGTGTAGCTTTACATTTCTTTAAAAAAAAACTACGTAGGAAGACTAGATTCATCAGGCTCAACCCATAAAAATTAAAAAAGACAATCCATGTCTAACTTGAACCAGTTGTGAAGTGTGCGTGGAGAAATCATGCCACTGAAAATTCGTATCGAATTGAGTGGATTTTTTGTGCCCACGTAATACGGCAAACAAAAGTAAATGTGACTGCACCTTAACCTCAACATTGGTGTTTGTTCACGCTGCCGAATCCTAGTGGTACGTTTGCATGTGCTTTCATCACCAATGCAAGTGCTCCTGGAAGCTGCTTTTTGCTACGCAAACTGTTCTGTTATATGCCAACACCTCTAGTGTGAACGTGACGTGAGAGGAGATCAGAATTGCCGTTTGCATGGGGTTCAATGACTCTACCTGAGGGCCTCCCGTTTGCTGGGGGCCCGTTGAACCCTCAGTCCTGCTTGCTGCTTCCTCTCTGCCAACCTCTTCCTCATGGAGTTGGTCATCTGAGAGTCCAGCCGCCACACAAACACACAGCTGGACACACACACACACAGTTATCCAAATAAAAGCAGAGGTTGAGCAGAGAATATTTTTAAGAAAGAATTTGAAAGACTAATCCAATTGTGAGAATATCAAATACTAACATACAAAATAAAATTACTATCCTAGGCTCGCCTATATTTTCAGTCTAATTTTTAATAGCCGTTTAACAAAGTTTGAGCATATGGGCCTCAACTTACTTGCAGTTTAAAAGCTCCCTAACAAAACTCAAGAGCATCTTCAAGTTTCCAAAAATCAAATCCAAGACCTTCACAAATTTCAAAATGTTAACAAATCTCTTAATCTTTTACTTAAACAGGCACACATTTAACAGCAAGAAAAGGGTAACTGCAACTATTAATGTTCTAATACATCAATACATACAAATAAAAAAATTGTTTGTTTTTTTAAATCAATAAAGAGATAATTATATTATATTAGTCAAATTTATATACCGAATATAAGAACTAAGAAAGTCTTATTTTTATAGCATTAAAAAAAAACTTTAATTATAAGAAATCCCACAGCACTCTGATTTTCAAATGTTTGTTTATTACTCACAGCTACTCTTTCAACAAGATGAGATGAAATGTACTTTCAAACAACATATAAATATAGTATAAAGGCAATAGCATAATAGTAAACATTGCCGCAAGTCATCAAATAAGATCATAAACAATCACTTCCATTGATTATGATTATCATTATTGATTGCGAAAGGCTCTAGAGTCTTGAATGTTCAATGCTTAGTTTAACTGGATGATGATTCCTGTATTTCCATGGCCAAATTTAAGACCTCTAAAAATAATATTTAAGACTATCGTTAAAACGATAGTCAAGGCTTTTTATTGGTTTAAATTAGATTTGACTTAAGACTTTTTAGGACTTGCAGGAACCCTTCAATCCACGTCTCCATATTTGGTTTGATACCCGATTAAATGTGTTAAATATTTAAAGGTGAAGGTTTACACCCCTCCAGATGTACCTGTCGCCGGACACCGTGATCAGATGCCTGCAGTCCTGGCTGAACTTCATCCCTGTAACAATTTCTGTGGGAGGATGAAAGTTTGGTTTAGGATATCATCTCACACACACACACACAAGTTAACTGATTAATAAAAATAAACATACCCGAATGTCCAAATAAGGTGGCCACACATTCGCCTGACTCATAGTCAAAGATACAGATATTTTTGTCTGAACAACTGGTGGCCAGAAACATCCCAGAGGGATCCAACTGGACCTGACAGCAGAAAAACAAATCTTATTGCCAAAAGACATCATTTACTCTGCTAATCAGTTACACCATAAAACACACACGAACCTTGAGCAGCGTCCCGTCATCGTTCAGGGATCCCTTGAAACACTTCTTCATCTTGCCACTCCTCACATCGTACACTCTGAAAACGCAAGAGTCTTTAAACAGCAGTCACAGTCGTGTCTCGCTACTTCCCGTTCCCTTCTGTGTGATCCCACCGAACTTCCTTCACCAGTCATGTCATCCACTACCCTTGTTAGTCTCGTCACATGTTTCCCATTACCTTGTGTATAAAAGCCCTCATGTGTTCCTTTGTCCGTTGTTGAACGTGTGACTGTCGATGTTAGAGTGTATGCCATGTTTCCTAGTTCTTAAACTTATCTTCCGTTTCACACAAGTGTGCTATTTTGTTTCTATTTAAACCGTTTTTATTTCATCATGCGAATTTTCGGTTTAACCCTGCTCTCTGTGCCTTTGTCATCCCACACCACACACTGTTACAAAAACCCCAGATGGTCTGATCCTTTCAGTCAGGTGTTTACGGTAACATCTCACTCCGCGACTGACCTGATGTTGCGGTCCTGGCACGCGATGGCCGTGTGTGTGCGTGTGCCGTCCAGGTCCATGTCATACAGTGTGGTTTTCTCCACGACGTGATGTGACCGTGAGAAGATCAAGCCCTCCGAAGTCTTTGAGAAGAGACACAACAATAGTTAAAGTCAATAAAAAAAGGTCATTAAAAAGGCAGATAATTAAAAGCAAAGCCAGAAAATTTATTTAAATGTTCTTTTTTTTAAGATTAACCCTTTGACGCGCTTTTTAACCGTTCATCATGTGATGTCACTTCCTCACCTATGGCTGCATAAAACCAGATTCAGTGTTTTTCCCAATGGTTCAATTAAACTTGAATAACCAAAAAGCTTAACTAATTAAAATCAGGAAACTTGTGCAATTTAACAAAATATTAGCAAAAATTAAATTAGGTTTAGACCCTAATGGAGGTTATTTATTAAGTTTTCATTTCATTCCTTTTTAATAGTCTCATTACTTTTGAATAAATCAAAAAGAATTTGACCAATTGAATTCATAAAACATTAAGAATTGAATACATTTAAACAATAATAAGCCAAGAAAGATAAGTCATGGAATATTTAGTCTGCATAATTGCTGAATCTCCATAAACATGATGAAATTCTGAATGATTTCCTCCAGGCTCTGAGTGAAGCGTCTATGTGGAAGATCTAATAAGACGCATCTATAACATGAACACAGAACATAACATCTGAAAGGCAACCGCTTCATCTTCACCTCCTCAGCAGATCGAAAATAGATGCTCTTGTCAGCGCCGCAGCTGACCATACACAACTCTGAACCCACACCTGCAAAAACATGACCAGGAAAGGTCAGAAAAAGACAAAAAGTCGAAAGATTTCAAAGAAAACCGCAGCAAACCTCTGACCTGTGAACTTGATGGCCGTGATGGAGGCCGAATGATCGTAAACCGTCTGCACTAGGTTGCATTTCTTCTCCATGTCAAAGATGTGAATGAGCCGGTCACGACTCGCAGAAGCCAACAGATGCAATCCTGACAGGAAAAACACACTCATCTACCACACCTGACCGATTTTCAACCTGCTTTGTGTTCTTATGATGAAGTAAAGCAACAAAGTTACTCTCTCTGAGTTACCGGGACCAAAAAAAGCATCATCTGCAGGACTTTTGACAGCTGACAGACGGTTAATAACAGAGCTGTTACTGTAAGGATAGAGTTATTGTCGCTGAATAGTCTATGGTGTCAAGTTTTTAAACAGGTAAAAGTGGAAAAGTATGAAAACAGCTTCATCTTGGGAGGGAAAAAAAAGCCTTTCTACTGCATGAGCAGCCAAGTGTGATTGGAAGCACATTTTGCCAGCATTGAAGCACTCCTTTACATGGTTTATGGTACAAAAAAATGCATTTGCAATAAAGAAATGCTCACTTACCGGTGTCATTGGGAGAGAAGGCTAAACACAAGACCTCTGAATCATGAGCCTCGATTTTCAGCAGTTCATCCAAAAACTGCAAGCCGAAGATCCTGAAGATGGAGAGAGTTGATTCAGCATATAATGCTGATTTCTGATTGAGTTCCCCGCACAGATCCCTCATTCCTCACCTCAGGTTTCCACTGCGGTCTCCAGCAGCCAAATGCTGGCCATCTGGGCTGATTCCCAACACCCTGATCCCAGATTTACCATCCTGGCTTCCTCCCTCAACTTTCTCAGCCTCAGCTTTAAGGTACTGAGTGTCATCGTCCACGTATACTATCCTTACAATGTCCTGAAACACATTCACATACAAATCAAAGAACGCAAGAAGAAATTGGAAAAAAACAAAATCGGTCATCATTTTATGATGATTAAATGCCTCATCCCAATTGACTAAATCTTAAAAAAAAAGAATTTCTGGAAACTTGTCCATATAAATCAAGTGGACTAATCAAAGTTCACTATGGAGACACAATCACTTTATTTGATTAACCCATTTAATTTCGGCTTTCATTCATATCCACCTTCTTTCTGAAAAAGACGTATATAAACATTGATCAACACATTTATAAATCTCCATTCATAGATATTACTTTCATAATGTCTTCATGTACAGTAATACCTTGAGATATGAGTGTCCCGACAAACGAGCAGGCTGTCGAGCACATTTTTGCTTTGAGATACGAGTAAATATTTGAGATACGAGCAGCTTACAAACGGAGACGCTAGAGGTGTTCAGCACTCGGAGCAACTCAAGCACCTCATTTATGGGGTAATTGCATATGATTTTTCTTTTCTCCCTTGCGTTTGTTGATGTTTAATATGTAATTATTTGGGGGTTTTGTGTATATACAGTTATTTATGCATGTATATATATATATATATATATGTGTGTATACATATGCGTTTATGTGGATATGTGTACGGTCTGACTATGCCTCTTTGCCTCTGCCTCTCAGTTTTTGCGTTTGGCTGTTTCTATTTTTGTTTTGTTTTTCTATTGTGCTTTGTGTACTGTTTTCTTTCAACCTGTTGTACAGCACTTTGGTTGGCCTTTGGCCATTTTTAAATGTGCTTTATAAATAAACTGAACTTGAACTTGATGATTAGTATTAATCTGGGAGCAGCACGAGTTATGAGTGTTCAATAATAATAGATATGAGCTTCTGACGCACATTATTGTGTTTGTAGTTTATCCAATACACAACATGGGAACAAATGCTACACCTCCGTATTGTGTTATCTACGTAATTTACGTTATCCCTCTCCCTCCGCACATGCCGTCATTACCGCTACTGTATCGTCTGTCTCGAAGGTAAGAACTCAATTAAAACCACATTTTATCTCAAAGGAATCCTTATATACACTATAATTCTGTGTGTGTGTGTGTCAGTCTCTATAGCAATTAAAAACATGTTTTTTTCCATTGTTATTAGCACTAATAAGGGAGTTTTTAGAGGGCCGGAACTGATTAATTTTTTCTCTGTTATTTCTTATGGGAAAAAATTATTTGAGATATCTCAAATAATTTTTTCCCATATAAATCTCAAGGCATTAATGTCTTTTTTCTCCCCTCAGATTTCATTGATATCTTGTGTTCTTTTAGGAGGGGGAGTAACTGATGCCGTCTGTTATTCCTGCAGTAAACCGTACCTGGCTGTAAAGGTTGTGGCGAAGGCCGGTTCCTGAGCCGTGACTCTGCGGGGACTCACTTTTCCACAAGCGGATGGTGTTATCAGATGAACAGGTGAGGAAAGAGCCGGGCGACAAACATGCCGATGCTCCTTCAAGTTCAGGGTAAGTCTGCAGAGAGTAGCATTGCATTAATAAATCTGCCTTGCGTACGGTTCATCTGAAAATCTCGATATGAAGAGGTCTGTGACTTACACACCTCCACACTCCACACACACCCGCTGTGGTACAGCGCTGAATACACCTTCCCAACATTTCGAATGTCCCGCACATCCCACACGTACACACTGTGGTCATTATACACGCACGTCAAGTGCCTGGTCACGGGGTCAAAGGTTAAAGCCAGGGTATCTGGATACTGCGCTTCTGGGTTTGCACCGAACAAATGCCTAAAAAATAAAAAAAGAGGAGTAATCAAAGGCGGGAATTAAAGTACCATTGGATGTTCATGCTCGATTTTAACATGTTTAACGAAAAATGTTTAAACGATTATACAAAAGGAGCCAATTCAAACCACAAGAACATTAGTAATGGATTTATTTTGCCAACATTACTCCTGTAAATTGGAAAAAAGGTGCAACGCTCACTATTGAAGAAGTCCAACTTCATTGATTTAAAGCCACTGTCGCGACCGTCATCAGACATCCAACATAACTCAGTTTTATGTCAATATAATCACTTTATTTAATACATACATTTACTTTCCCTCATTCAAATCAAGAACAAGAATTAAAATGCATGTTTATGTCTGTAAATGTTTCATTTCGTCAAATTTCAGGATCACGTTATTTCAGACTCTAAAATATGGCTTGTACGGTACATCGACACGACTCGTTTTTTCTGTCTTTGCAAAGCAATTTTGACCTGATCTCACGTTTTTCTTTTCAAGAACATATGGCATTTCTACAGGGGTTGGACAAAAACAAAAAAAACAGAAACCCCTGATTTTAGGAGTTTATTTACGAGGATGTGCAGGGCCTCTTTTTGAATTCCAATACAGCAACGATTCACGATTTTGAGCCATTACTCTTCCAGAACAGTGGCCAGATAACACTCGTTTTCTGATATACATCCTCCAAAACATTTGGATCTGGTGTCTGTGCAGGCCATGGGAAACGTTCAACTTCACTTTCACAGTCTTAACCGGTCTGTCACACGTCTTGCTGTGTCGGTGCATCATCATGCTGATACACGGCCCCCTCTTCAGGATTCAATGTTTAAGACATTAGGTGGTCCTCCAGAATGGTTCGCTGTTCCTTCGCAACGATGTGCCCATCAAACCCAGTAGGGAATGCCATAATATTGCAGCCCAAACCCTCACAGATCCACCCCCGTGCTTCACGGGCCGGGTATTAAGCCTCTTTGGACACTGTAGCTCCCAAGCTTTCCTGCAGCTCAAACAGTGGTGTTTACAATGTCACGGTCAGGGTTTGATTCCCAGGGAAAGCAGGAACTGATTAGAGTGTCAATGTGTTTCTTGAAAGCAATGAAAGTCATTTTGGATAAAAGAGTCTGATAAATGCATAAATGTAAATCCATTTTTCACATTGTCCACAGCCAAAGATTTGCACTGTTGGAGCCACTGAAACAGACATTTGGCTGTGGCACGAGTGATCAATGATTTGTCTATAGCAGTCCAACTACAGATATTGACTCTCTGGAGCGCCTGACTAACAGTAAAGGAGCACAGCGAGTTGGGCAGCTGTGGTTTTTGGATATAATCTGGGTTAGTACCTGGAAATCCCTTTCAAGGAAGCCTCCTCTTGCGTCAGTTACTCGTGTTGGATGCGTGTCATCCAACACAGCGGTGTGAAGACAACACCACAGCTCTCCATTCACCACAAAGACTTGCTTGTCATAGTCACACGTGCCAGTGAGACGCACACCAACTTCTTATCCTCTGATATGTCATCCATTATGTTATGTGGATTGCAATATTTAATATACAGTGGTACCTCGAGATATGAAATTAATCCGTTCCGAGGCGTCCTTCGTATAATGAGTTTTTCGTATCTTGGAACACATTTCACATGTAAAATGGCTAATCCGTTCCAAGCCCTCCAAAAACACCCCATTACATTTCATAATAAAGCTAAATTGACCTATAAACAATGAAATAACGTAAAATGTCGAAGCTTACCTTTCGAGTGAGGCTATCTCCGAAAGTGGCGGCAGAGGAGGAGGAGGACAAACGGCAGATAACGTACGTACACTTAACTTTACGAAAACACATAAAAAATGTAAAGTTTGGGGTGCGGAGTGGCTGAGCTAAAGCACGCCAGCACGTACGTATAGAAGATGCATGATGGGAGGGATGCTGTCCAATTAGAGAGAAGGATCTCATGGCTTGGCTAGCATCAGGAACCAATGGGAGAGCAGGAGGATGGTGGCGAGTCTACTATAACGAAGATGGCGGCGTGCGGCGCGAGTTTCAAAATTGTTATGGGGTGAATCTCAGACTTTCAGAAACCTTTCGTATCTTGAAAACTTTTCGTATGTAGAGCAGTAAAATTATTCGTCTTTGCTTTCGTAACTTGGATTTTTCGTAAGTTGAGCCTTTCGTATCTTGAGGTACTACTGTGTGTGTGTGTGTGTATATGCGCTATTACTCGGCTAATTCAACTTTCACACTCTGATCTTACTGATGGAGTGTAAATTCAGTAAAGATTTGATAAAGGAATGAAACCACCAACAGTATATTGGCCAGAGTTTCAGTTTCATCGTCCCACCGCTGTCTGCTTGCGTCTGTGGTTCAAGCAGGCGTTCACAGTCTTTGCATTCAAAAACAGCTAGATGGAGCGCAACAAAAACACAGTGGTCTCGACACGTCTGGCAAAGCTAATCAATAATGACTCTTAAAACTGCCATTAGCAGGCAAACATACCTTAACGTTTGTTTGACAGCAAAGAGGAAAACAATGTTTTTATTTTTTAACTAATTGATAAGCTTAAAAGGTCATATGATGTGATTTTAGAAGTTCATTATTTTGTTTTTCCGGCGTACTAGAACAGGTTTTAATGCTAAAAAACTAACTTTTTCACATATTGTACATTCAGCTCCTCTGGCCCATCCTTCAGAACCGCAATGTTTAGCACCTCAAGCATGTTTTGGCAATTTAATGCCTCTTACTATAAATCACAAGCGTCAAAAGCAATTGTAAAGAGTTACTGTGTTAGAGTTTCATCTCAAGGGAGTCAGACTCTGGAAATGTGGATGATCAAGCAGGAAACTGTTAAAGAGCATCATATGACTCCTTCAAATCAACAAACTTCGTTACAGCAGCTTCATTCCTCATTAGCCTCGGCTGGTCTGAAGGACTCTTACCCAGGCTGTGTGGCCCGAGACACATCTACTCCCAAGCAGTGCGGGCGGTGCAGGGTGGTGATGTACCGCAGGTCCTGAGGGCCGAACACGCGCACTGTGCCGTCAGCACAACCGCAGAAGACGAAGGTCTCGCTCACAGACAAGCACTGCGCTGACGTCGTCTACAACAGCAAAGCAAACATCATGACAGCTAACTTTCTAAATAACATCCTACAAATCCTGTCCGGTTTGTCTAATGCTTGGATATTTTGTAGGGTTCTACTGGCTTATGTAGGATGTGTGCAAATGTGATATTTAATGGTAATTATAGATATATACAAGTGCTCCAGAAGGGGAAACAAAACAACAATTGTTGGTCGGACAGATGGGAAAATTACACATGACGGCAGTCATAAATAAATCTATAGATAAAAATCAATGTTCAAACTTATTTATGTGAGGACATTTACTAGCATTATCCAATGTCCCAAGTATAATGGATTTAAATCAGCAAAATATATTCATGCCTCAGTTTGGAGAAAGGGAAAAAGAAAAGAGCAAGCTTACAGGGCAGTTGGGAACGGACTGCTGATTAGGAAGACAAAATGCATACGGTCATAATGTAGGGCTGGGCATTAATACACATTTCAAAATTTTAATTTGTTTAAAATTAACAACTGATTTAAGGAAACATTACGTCGCATATACATTTTAAAATAATAATGGAAGTTATAAAAAAAAAAAAAAGAAGTTTAGAATCAAATTAGTTTTTTTTAACTGCAATCTTAACATTTAAATGGTAAAAAAAAAAAATCAAACAAATGAAATGAACAGGTAACAGGAAATACATTAGCGGCCAAAAGTGATGTAAAATTATAACTTTCATAAAAATTATAAATATAAAGCACTTAAATATTGTATATATGAGAGGGGGAAAAAACATCTGGTTTAGTGGACAAAAATAATAAAGAATGTATAGAAAAAGCTCAACATAATCAGTTATTAATATTTCAGTTGAATCTCATGTTTTTGCATGAGTTCATAATTTCTTTGTATGACAGCCTGGACAAAATTTATGTCCGCACAATTAGACACTCTTCGTTGCATTTTCACAAATAAAACAATTCCACAAATTCTTACGCCTTTTTTTTTTAAATATTTGAATAAACGTTGAGCATGAGGATCCATTTTCCTAGACCAGACATCACTTTTTAGCCACTACTGTATATTTATATATATATATAGTTATTTGTGTTTATTTTGTGCTACAACTAGTAGTAAAGAGGAAGAGATGAATGGTTTATGAACCGCTTGAACTGAGGCAACAGTAACGGTGATCCGTCACGCCACATTAAACCGCGATTTAAACTTATGGGCATTTTTTGGATGGGATGCGCAACATCTAAATGTTTGGTGAAGTTTTATTCATGCGTCAATTGAAAACAACACAGATTAAAACACTGATTCTTGGGATTTGAGAAACATCGGATTAAAATCAAGAAGTCTATACTGTCAACCCAGCCCTATTAAAGGAGTTCGGATGAAGGCACGTGTGCTACTTGCCTTGAGATCAACCCAGGAATCCAGTTGTCTGTTGCTGTTGAACTGGCACAGCAGCCCCGTGTGTGTGATGCAGTAAGTGCTGCTGGCCATAGAGCCACGGCCACACGCCAAACCACAGAACTGACTGTTCTGATGCTCCCCGAGCAGCCCAGAGCGACCAATCAGAGGCACGGTGCTGTTCACCTGCAGGACAAACCCACAACAACAGCTGACGAGCTTCACAAACCCTCCAATCATGAGGAAAACAAATGTTTTGAGCTCCACGTGGCTAGAAAACAAAACCCACAGTCACAGAAGGATGTGGGCAAACACAGGAAACTGCACTAAACACGTCGATTCATTTCAGGTTGTGAGTAGGACTGAACTAGCGTGGCACCGAAACACACCGGCAGATCCATTTACACCAAGAGAAAATATCAGTATTTCCTTTGCACCGAGTGTAAACAGTTGTTAGGTAGTGGCAGATGCGATTTGCACCTGTAGCTCATTATAAAACAGCATGCAATAACACAAAACACATTCTGTGTATATTATTAGACTCATTAAAATCTTAAATGGACGCTTCCATATTAGGCCATTGCTTGTCTCAGTCCCTAATGCCCAAAACTACACCTCAAGATCCACAAAATGTTAAGTTATTCTAAATAAAGTATTTTTCATCTTTAAAAAAGACATTTTCAGCGACAGCGATCTGTAGTGTGTCAAGTGTGTCTCACCCGTCTTTCCTTTGAGGCGTCAAGGTACCAGAACTTGACATGTCTGTTCCCCGCGGTGACAAAGTAGCTGTTGTCCTCCGAGAAAGACACCGCAAGCACACGGCTGGACACCTTATTGGATGCGATTACAGTCCCCTTCTACAAGCAGAGAAGATTTGAAAGCATTACGAGACGAGTAAACATTCACAAAACTCAGTCTAAAGCCCTGCAACCTAAACAAACATCACTAGAGCAGTTTAATGTGCCATCAGGTGATTGAGCGACGTCTTATTTAATAACTGGGAATCTTAATTCCAGATGACAAGTTGTAAGGGGTGTATCAATTCGAAACATGGTGCAAACACTGATTTGTTGATGCATTGTGCAGAAAAGAAGAGTAAACCAAGCAGCACATCCTTCTCTATGGTTTGCGTTTTGGTTCTTGTTCTAAACGTCGCAATCGTCGGTATCCTGTAACTCAACTCAACTCAGTGCTGCCCGCTCACATCTGGTAGAGCATGGACCTTGTCCATCCACGCTTGAGTAAACTTTGAAAGCTGTGCAGACACGACTGTGTGCAAGACAAAGTGGCACGTGAAAAAAAGGCCTTGGACGGATCCTGCAAGCATTTGAAGGCAGCATTAGCTATGAAGGCATAATACACTTCTGACTCTTTAGAGTTCAATGATCTAAAGTCTCCAGTGAACCTAAAGTTTCTAAACAATTTAAGTGTCCAGGTCTTGTTCACACCAAGTATTAAGATGCGTTTTGGCCGATTAGATCGCAAGTGGACGCAGTGGTATAAAAGGTTTTGAGCTTGTCCACGTTCATCCATTTCCAGAGGTAGTAGAGAACTGTTTACTTGACCAAAGCAATCCGGTCACAAAAGACCATCTTCTCTCCTCCTGCTGACCTGATGCTTCAAGCGCAGACAGACGGGATTTAAACTTTGTCGGCTGAAGACCAGAATTTGGTTTGAAGACGAAAAACATACCAATCACAATGTTCTTGCATTATTTCTGATTCCTAACACACACTCAAAGCGTTCGGCTGGTCTTGTGACTGTCAGAGCAGAAACTAAGGCGGCTGCTCTTCATCTATTTTTTCCAGTCATCTCCGGTTGAGTTCATATGTAACTTGAACTTACTCCATCAATTGAAATTATGAACTTGAACTTATTCCGTCCATTAGATTGAAAGATCAGGAAAAAACCCATACATTTACCAGCCCATAGACCATCCCCTCATTAATATTATTTTTTTTTTTAAATCAGGACAGGAGTGGTTGAAAGTGGACAAAGGAGATAGATTAAAGCACTAAACGAATACACCTCCCTCGTCTACTTGTGATCCGATCGACAAAAATGCATCTTAGAAGTCCTAAACTGAACTGCAAAAATCATTTTAAAGCCCATGCCTATAATGAAAAGAAGAAAAAAAACAAAAAGCTGATCAAAAAGTAGAAATGAAAGTGACATCAGGGCCGTCAAACCCACCTTCCACTCCCAGACGCTGACGGTCCTGTCATGCTGGTATCCCACAGACACTATGTAGCTCCCGCTGGGGGAGAACGCCACACACGCCACCCCGTACTTATGGCACTGGACCTCTGCCACCTGCGTCCGCTCTGCCACGTCCCACACCCGCACACAGGGCATGTGCCCGCTCTGCCCAGCAGGAAAGAGAGAGTAAACTGATGAAAAATAAAAATAACGCACAAAACCATAACCGTGCGACTCCCTAGATTAGTTTTTTTATTCAGTGTTATACACCTTTTAAGACTGACCTACTGTGGACTAGAGCAATGGTCCCCATCCTTTTTTGCGCCGCGGACCGGAAAACGTTTGATAATTTTACCGCGGACCGTGGGGTGGGGGGGGTTGGTGCGATACTCTGCTGAACTTCCGACAGGGAAGCAAAACACACCTCCTCACCGCCAAAGCTACAGCGCCACAGCCGCTCACGGACCGGTCCGCAAATTCGATCCGCGGTAAAATTACCATATTTTGATTACATATAATATAATTACCAAATTACCTGTACCGGTCCACGGACCAGGGGAGGACCACTGGACTAAAGAATTCAATCGATTACATACGCCTTCGTTGAAGCCATCAGTTAGCTTTAGTTTTTTTACATAATTGCTGAACAGCATCTATGGTGAAAAACTCCATTACCCATGATTCTGCAAACATCTCCACCAATCAGAGAATCGACAGCAAAGCACTCCAAAATAACTCTTTATCTCCACCCACTCCCACAAAACACCAAAATGACACAATACACACTACCATGTACTCATCTAGAGTCTAAACCTGAGGTTATTTTGTCATTCAGCGTCAGAGTCTGGAGACCCCTACCCGGCTGAAACGAGTATCCGGTACGGATAAAGCACTTTTGCAGAGTACGAGTATTATACAAGTTATACTAGTCATTAGCTGTGCTCAGATTGAATAAAAATCCTCATTGGGTAGCTGACTGTGTCTGCGTTCTGTGATAGGCTAGTCACAGCGCCCCTCCCCTACACATGCAGACTTCCTGTGTCCCGCTCTGCTCACTCACACACAGAACACTGAGAAGAGAACAGCTCTCTCTCTCTCTCTCTCTCTCTCTCTGTCTCTTCCTCAGTCACTCAGGTTCGCGGGTCTTGTCCATTAATGTTTAGGGTTTCTTCAGCTTCAGGTTTGTTTTTATTTCGGTTTGCTTGTAGTACTTATTAACCAGTAGAGTTCTGGTAAAGACGCAAGAAATTTTTCTTCATAATTGCAACCACATGTGTTGTATTCATTGTTGCAAAACTTCTGTATATAGTTCGTTATCGTGATCAAAACCATTGATCTGAAGCTCAATACTGATGCTGTCATGTAAACTTTTCTAATCAGCAATAAATATAAAAAGTTCTGATGTCAATTCCATGATTAAAATTAACAAAGCCCCACCCATTTCAAGACAACCCGATCACTTCCGGATTAGGCCCTGCCCAGTCCGAGTACAGATAATTCATATGGTTAACAGATACAGAATGCTGTACTCGCTCATCCCTAATAAATACACAATTTGGGATTCACATTCAGTCTCCCTGCGCTATCAAGCTGGTTGAATATTTGATGCATTTAAAATAAACATACACTATATGGTTTCAACACCAATCCATTTAAAAAAAACAGTTCTGGATTTACTCGTAGTTGTTCTATTGAATACATCAGTCACAATGAGTCAGGATTACAGTTCATTTTCTCAAGAAAAGGAGTTTAGCAAGTGCAGTCCTGCGCATCTGTATTGATATCCAGTGCTGTTTGGTTCATGGTTATTACTCATTAACAAAGACTCTTTTAAAACCCCTCTGAGAAAAATACCATGTAGAACCAACGCAGCTGAACAGTAGACGCGCACTATTGTGGCCAATAACGACATTTAACGTGAATGTTAAAAGTCTCTTTCATATTCGCAACTCCTCCAGGAAACCATTTCAGAAATCAAAGACCAAGGCATATCTACTTGAACAGGGGAAATCTCAAAAACTGCTTCCTGAACTCTCAATTACCGTATTTTCCTGCATATAACCCACAGGTTTTGGGGTGTTCTGTAAAAAAACCGATGGCATAATCCGCACATTTATATAACCCGCACCCTTAAGGGCCAGTCACACAGCCGATCACGAACGAATCACTCACTAAACACGCACAGATTGGGTTTGTGCGTCGAGAAATTGACCAAAGTATTCCACGAACATTTCGACGCACGTATCACTGATGGAGCGCGTCCAAACAACGAACAAGTACTTTCAGAATCCACATTGTCAGTGGAATGAACGTGATCCGTGCGCCGTTCATGCGTGATTTGAAGGTGGGGCGTCAGTGGACGTGCGCAGTTTCGAACCACTTCCGACGCATAAGCACTGATGGCCGACGCGTGTCCTGTGCATAGTAACGCATAAACTACGCACGCCGGCGCACAGTTGTGCGTGGGAAAAATTTAACCGTTCAAAACTCAAAATCACGCACAAACCGCCTTCGACGCACATCCACTTATAATCACTGATGGTCCACCTTCGTTCCACCGACGAAATACTCATACGACGCACGCTCCGCGCAGATGTGCGTAATTCATGCGTTTTCGCTGTGTGACTGGCCCTTTAGATTGAGGAACTTTGTGTAAGTTCACATTTTGAATGTTTCTCGCATGACGTCAATTATCCATAACTGTTCAGCTCGGTACACAGTGCTTGTGCGCGAAATTCACACAATAAAAAAAACAAACACAAGTCAGAATCAGAACAAAAAGAAAAAGCAGTGTCTCCCGCTGTTCAGCAGCTCGTCCCTAAAGAAGCGATTCTACAGGTGTTGATCATCGGATGAGATGAGAGCTCACCCCCCCATGCAGGGTTTGTGAAATCCAGTATAACCCGCGGGTTACATACGGGAAAATAACATTTCAAATCAGCAACAAACTCAGACACAAACTGTCCCAGCTTAGATTTCATATGCGCATCTCAGACCGTTTTTATGGAAACAGGAGCAGTGACACGATGACTTTCTGTATATAAAGTCTTTATACTAAAATATTAAACAACCTTATTAAAGTTAAGCTAATGCAGTAGTTAATTTAGATATTTTATTCTCCCACACTGCAGAAACACCACGAGTAATTTGCTATTTCTGATTATATTTTCCATTTACTCCCAGTTTTCCACAAGCTCAGATAGTGAGAAAGAGCATGAGTGGAAAAAGCAGCCACCAATAAACAATCATGTGTGTCAGAAAGTAGGACAACATGTGCCTTTCAAGAGTTTAAATGGTGACTAATCCTCATCCGAGCGCAGCTGCGGCGATACGAAGACAGCAGAAACATCTTGTGAAGCCAAACGGTTCCCACCATGCTGCTCCAAACCTGTCGAGGTCATTCCCCAAAGTGACTTTATTAGTCCGACGACTAAAAGAGCAAGGCAGGCATTTCTCTGCATTTGTGATCTGCTGTCGCAACAGCGATTCTCTGTTGGTTTACCAAGTTGGGACAGACACTGCGCCTCACTATGACAACCGGGGAGCTGGAATGTGTCTGAACTCAGACATAAGCCTTCCTCTACCACATATACATAAGATAACCATAGACTGCCCCCCCCCCCCCAGTCAAACGCTGCGCAGAAGGGCACAGTCGTCACTCTCTTGGCCCTCATAAAACATCTCAGAGCACTTACCTCACCAGTGACCAAATATTTTCCATTCTGAGAGAAAGCCAAGGCACTGAAGGTTTTCCTGAGTAACAAACACATGGTTTGGACTTAATTCAGTGACAATACACAACATTATTCTAGGGAACTTAAGACAATAAGCATGTTATTTACCTGGATGTATTAAATATGTGAGTCTGCTTGTTTTTCTTTGGGTTCAGGATGACAATAATACAACTGAAACACAACATCAGATCTGCATTAGAGGAGCATTTACAGTATGCATTAAATTCAGTTTTTAAAGAAAATTACACTTCTGAAAGAAATCTCTTCTGCTCACCAATGCTGCATTTATTTTATTAATTAGTAATATTGTGGAATTATGAATACGACGCATTATTGCATCAAACATTTTATTTCTGTGATGTCAGTGCCACTTTATGCCTCAGAAATCATTCTAATATGCTGATATTAATAATTTTTCAACATTATTAATTTGTACATTTATAAATGCATTAAGGAATCTTCAAAAGAACAAAGTTCAAAAGAACATTTGAAATGGAAATATTTTGTAACGTTATGTCTTTACTTTCATCTTTGATCAAATGAATAATCATTGCTGACGCATTAAAACATTCATTTCTTTATGCCGCCATTCACTTTTGCTAGAAGGATAAAAGATATTTTTGTTTTACAGAACAAAAGAACGACAAAAGTGAAAGCAAACGACTGTTTCCGTTTTTGAGTGACCTATGCCTTTAAGCCTTTAAGTGTGGACACACAGAAGAGGAAGCAGGTGTAGAAACAGTCGTACCCCGCAGGATAAGCCACTAAACCGGTGTTGGGGTCACAGGTCAAAGCACTGCCGCTGGAGGCCGTGATGCCCAGGACCTTCTCCAGCACCACCTGCAATCACAAACTCATTAAACACGTCACATCTAATCCTCTCGATACAGAAACAATAATAAACTGCAAGAAATTAAGTTAGAGACAGGAAGAGAGAGCGAAAGACTGAGTGAAATCAGTGATTGTATGTGTGTGTGTGTGTGAACACTGTTGTGAATGTCTGAGAGCAAGTGTTTGAGTGAATGACTGAGGGAGTGTTGCTCATCCTGTGCCTGTCTGAGTGTGTCAGAGTGAGAGATGGTTTGAGAGAAGGAGTGAGAGTTGTTTATATCTGGCTATGAATGTCTGAGTGCGAGAGAGTGAGACCGAGAGAGTGAGCGTGTGTGACAGTGTGAAAGTAAGGGAGCGACAGTGATCATGTGAGAGAGTGAGTGAGCGATCATGTGAGAGAGTGATAGTGTGAAAGTGAGTGAGCGATAGTGTGACAGAGTGAGTGATAGTGTGAGTGAGCGAGAGAGAGTGTGATAGTGTGACAGAGTGAGTGAGCGAGAGAGAGTGTGATAGTGTGAAAGAGCGAGGGAGAGAGAGAGTGATTGACAGTGTTAAAGTGTGTGAGCGATAGTGAGAGAGAGTGTTAGTGTGAAAGTGAGTGATAGACAGAGTGAGTGATAGTGTGACAGAGTGAGTGATAGTGTGTGAGAGAGTGACTGACTGATAGAGCTAGAGAGTGAGATGTGTGAGTGATAGATAGAGTGATAGCAGCTTCATTAAACATGTCACATCTAATCCTCTCGATGCAGAAACAATAATAAACTGCAAAAAATTAAGTTAGAGACAGGAAGAGAGCGCGAAATACTGAGTGAAATCAGTGATTGTATGTGTGTGTGAATGTGTTATTGATTGATTGAGTGAATGAATGTTGCTCAACCTAACACTGTGTTTGAGTGAATGACTGAGGGAGTGTTGCTCATCCTATGTGTGAGTGATAGATAGAGTGAGTGATAGATAGAGTGAGTGATAGCGCTTGAGAGAGTGAGCGAGAGCGATGTGACAAAGAGAGAGAGTGTGAGAGTGATAGTGTGACAGCAAGTAAGAGAGAGAGAGAGATAGTGTGAAAGAGTGAGTGAACGAGAGTGAGTGAGTGAGCGAGCAATAGTGTGATAGACAGAGTGAGTTATAGTGTGACAGTGAGTAAGAGTTTGTGTGAGAGAGAGAGAGAGAGAGAGAGAGAGAGAGAGAGAGAGAGAGAGAGAGAGAGAGAGAGAGAGAGATGAATGTCTGGGTGCGAGTGAGTGAGAGAGTGCGAGTAAATTAATATCAGAGTGTGAGAGTGAGTGATAGCGCTTTCTTGAGAGAGTGAGATGAGTGAGTGAGAGTGTTGCTCTTATACCCGGCTGTGAATGTCTCTTCTGTTGCTCTGTCGAGTCTTTCTCCTCATGTTCGCTGGCACTGACCCGCTGCTGCTGCTGCTGTTGTTGTTGTTGACTTTCTTCGCTCGTGAGTTCACACAGATTGCGTTCAGATCTGCCATAACGCGACGCTCTGCTTTAAAACCGTTCAATAACTCACACACACTCTCAAATCACATATTAAAACGCGTTAAATACTGTCCAAAGACCCAGACGCTCGGTTTCCGTAGACTCCGGTAGACTGCGTAACACTGATTAAAATGTATCAAAAGTTCAGGTTTAGAAAGTAGGATAAAAAGACTTATCTATGTTTTCGTCTGAAAGCGAAACTTCGC
>JAWRVZ010000465.1:155000-187500 GCA_037043235.1 Rhodeus uyekii | reverse complement strand
TCAAAATCTACCGAATCAATACCTAACTTGTGTTAGATCAACCCGAAAAACGATTTCATTTGCACCTTTGTTCTATTTATTTGAGCTATTGCTTGTAGTTTAATCATTGGTTCTTATTTTATTACAAAATGTTTTTTTGACTTTAATAGAGTTTGAAATGTATATATTTATATTCATGTAGAATTCGTTTTTCATTTGCATCGTTCATGCATTTCATGTAAAAAGGCTGGTTGACATGATGAAAACACCCAGGTATACTGGAGCATTCTGCCCTTTTAAGGGGCGCGTTTTGTGACATCACATCCTGTTTTTGGATCATTTAGATGTCTTTGGTTCGTGTTGCGTTCATATTTCAGTTGACCTGCACCAGACTTCGTTTAGAAGCGAAACTAGCCCCCCTGAAAACGTCGCTCTCGGCCCATTTCTTTCTTACGCACACCCTAAATTTGAGACCTAAATGCTAAAAATCGATTCCCCCCCGAGGAAATGACTGGGACTGACAGCTGTGCTGTGTTGCCGTACCTTTCTTGGCATCGTCATCTGTATCTGCGGGCAAGCACGTTCTTAAAAGCGTCCGGTGGGTGACATCCAGGGATCCGCCGCACGCCTCCAGCAAACGGACCATGACTCTGGAGAACAGCTGAAGGGTGTCCACGGTCGAGTCTTGCGCTGTGCGGTGATATAATCTCAGAATGTTCTTCCTAGCGCCTTCGTCGGACAGCACAGCGTCTACGACTGCTGAATGCGGCAGTATGACGCTACTCAACCATTGTAAAACATCTAAGGTGCTGCTGTCGTCATACGGGCTCTCTGTTAACGTCTTAAGAGCCCACTTGAGAATTAAACACGCGGTTGCAACGTCTAGATCTATGGGCTGAGGTTTGGAACTGGAAACCTCTCTCTGTTTGGGTTCCCAATGTGTGAGGATGTTTCTAAGAAGCGGTTTACACTCGTCCAGCAAAGCCTGCTCCAGATTTTCCCCTTGACCATCTACCGTCTCTGTCTGTTTTTCCATCCGATATTGAGCATGCTTTGATGAGTGGCTTTTTCCTTGCCCTTTCTCTCTTCCAGACCCTGAATAAACACATTAAATGTTTAGTTAGGAACAAGAATGTGAACAAACATGTGATCTAACATTCATTAGTTTCCACAAGGCTAAGGACTTTCCATGTCCACTACTGCCCATCAAGGATACATTAAATTAATAATACAATGAAACATGTTTAATTGAAATAATATTTCAAATCATTACTAAGTTAAATTTGACTAATTCGTGTGATCAAGACTGAATTTTCAGCGTCATTACTCCAGTCTTCAAAAAATGTTGCTCGAGAAACATTTTTGTAACATTATAAATGTCTTTATCATAACTTTTGATCAATTTATTGAGAACTTGCTGCTAACAGTATTGATCCCTTTCAGAAACCCAAACTTTTGAACATTGAATACAGATGATTTAAAGGAATAAAAGCAACTGGAATGTTTTTATATTATAGAAAAAGTAATATTCCAGGTTAAAATGTTGATTTCGGTAATCACAAACCTTTTAATCTCTTCCCTCCTTTTTGTAAAAAAGGAAAAAAACAAGGTTTCAGTGAGACGCTTACAATGGAAAGAAACAGTCCTTTCTGTAGGATTTAATGGCAGATATGGAAAGCCTATGACTATAAAAACACTTACATAAAGTCTTCTGTTTGAATCCTTATTTTTAAGGTGATTATAGCATTCACACAACTGTTAAAGCTTCTAGTTTGGAAATACCATCAAACAAAAGATAGCAATAGATTTGTTCAGACTAAAATTGTTAAAACATTGATAGTATTGAGCATTTAAACGTTTAAAAATGACCCTTTCTTTGTAAGTGCCTCACTGAAAATCTGATTTACTAAACAGAGGAAATTATTGGGAGCCGATGATAAACAGGTGCGGGTCATCTACTAACAATACAGAAACCGCTCATTAAAAACAGCGTGGCTTGGCAAACGACATGTTCGGATAACGACTTCTGGCGTTCAAAATAAATTCTCTCCTTCTACCGTGTCTCTTGGTTCTCTGCGGTTCCTCCTCCACCCATCACAGCACGTCAAGCGCAAAACGGGTTAAGACGGGCTTTCCAGAGGCGTTCAATAATGCAGCAAACGCCAGTATACTGACTAGCACAAACCTTAGTAAATCACCTTGAATGATTCATTTAAATACTCTCCTGCTGTGCATTTTGCATCTGAAAGGGAAAACTCCAATAAATTCAACAAGGTCAGCCGCAAAAACAACCCCGTCCGTGGCTTTTCAGCGCTAATCTTTCACTGCGGGTCTTTAGTAAATCCCGACATCCTGTTTTTTTTACGTCAAAAGAGGGTTTGCACGAACCCATTTTCCAAAAAGTCGTAAAAAAAATAAAAGTCTGATATTTGGACCGACAACGACTGCAAGTAAACGATGACTAACACGAATTGAACGAACACTTTAATTTGCACTGAACCAGGATTATCCCTTTCGGTTGTTTAGACTCTTACCCATCAGCTCTTTGACTTTGTGTTTGTTGAGGAGAGTGTGAAGAGCAGACAGCAGCGAGGCGTCGCGGGACAGTTTTGCCCAGCGCTGCAGAAGACCAAGGACTTCAGAGCACGACAGCTTCTGCGGGTGCAGCGTCAGCCAGCCTGCCTCTTTGTGAGCGTTCAACGCTGTCCCACAATGCAACAGCACCGAGTGGAGTGTGTGCAAGACTGCCTTCAGCTGAAGTGCGCTCACACCACTGCTGATCAGAAAACAGAGGAAAAGCAAATCGATTTAGCATTTGATGACCACAGTGATTGCGCGTGGTTGGCACAAGTTAAAGGCGTCCGATTGCTTTTTGAAATGTTTATCTTTCTATAGTGTGAAAAAGTTCTCCAATATTGCAAAGCAACTCCTGCAAAGGCTGGCTCTGTTATATCAGTGCTTTTCTCTGTTATTATCAGTGCGCACCATTTCTGAACTTTTCCATTTTAACAAGATTTATTTGGTCACACAATATTCCTCATTTAAATCATTTCCTCCCAAAGCATATGCAAAAAAGTGTGTTGAAACTTGCGGCTACGGTAAATTGGCATGACATTTCCCAAACACGCTTGAGGCGTTCACCAATCACAACACACTGATCCAGCCGACCAATCAGAGCACACTGGACTTAACAGAAGGAGGGGCTTCATAAAGACAGGAACTAAACCAGACTGGGAAGAGATGAGCTGCAACAATGATGAATATGTGAAAAATGTGTTCGATTTTATTTTTTATTTTTACATTCAAGCATGAAAACCTGTTCCAGTAGAGGACAACAAATAAATCAAGATTTTGAAAAAGGGCGAAAAGGTCCCTTTTAAAAGAGGGCTAGCAAAAAAATTTAGCCAAGCAAGTATTTTACACTTCAAAACTCAAAAAGAGTTACATATTGGTTTTTCATGAGCATTTCCACCCTCTCTTCTGTTGTTTGATTTATGAATCTATCATATTGTAATGTAATCTTTGCAAAGAGGCTTTTGAAGGATATGTGTCACGAGGCAGAGGGTTTCCCAAAATATGATTGTTAAGGGTACTGCAGCGGTTTTGTGAGTTGATGAAAAGCCACTAAATAAGTCAATCAAATGTACAGTAATACCTTGAGATACGAGTTTCCTGACATATGAGTATTCTGAGATACGAGCAAGCCTTCGGGACATTTTTGCTTTGAGATACGAGTAAAGATTTGAGATGTTTTGTCTGTGTTGTGTTTGCATCATCTACGTAATTTACATAATCCCTCCCTCCTCCACACAAGCCGCCATTAGCCGCTACTATATCGTCTGTCTCGATGGTAAGAGCTCATAATAAAAACAACATTTTATACATAAACGTAACATCTAAATGGATGATTGTTTTTGATGGAATATTGCAGTATTGATTATAAATGATTTGTATTTTTTATTTTATTCAGTGCCCTCGTCATTTTTAATCACTCACGTCTCAGTCACACTTTAAATCACTTGAACAGAATCAAGTCACATCATTGAACAGGTGAAATTAAATCCTTAAGACACCAACAAAAATTACAGAAAATTAAAGTTTCAATAACTTTAGATACTAAAGAGATCTTTCTACTGTCTGAGTGAAAAACCCCAGGAGAAACATGTCCAGATCTGAAATGTAAGACAGGAAGGACAGCCGAGCGACCTTACAGTGCCTTTTGTGTGACGTATAATCTTAGAAATAAAAATAAACTGTAAAGAAAAAAAAATGTACTTGCATGTCATGTGACAATTAACTACAGTTGTAAACAAGTGAAAGTATCCTTAAAATTATTATTATTAACTTAAAATTATTTTATGTCTGCAGGGTTCAGCTGAGAAAAAGCTTGTGAATTCCTGTTCTAAGGCTTAGGAGGGAACGTGAAAGAAAATGGACACGAAAAACGAATGCATGACATGAACTTATTATAGTATTGTAAAATGGACATAAATAAAAGAGGTCATATCATGCATTTTTAAAGTAAGTTTAATCTATCGCCAACTTATCCTCACAAGAAGCCGTTCACCATCTGTAATGAGCCTGAAAGCACAGTCTTACCCCAGATGTCTGATGACGGTGAGCAGCGTGCACAGGAACTCATTGATGATGGGCAGAGGAAGACATTTGCCTGAAGTCTGAGTGCCGTTTGCTTCTGGTTGACCCTCTTTATCACCCAGATTAGTGAACCACAGCGCATGAAGCAGCTCGATGACTGAACTCAACAGCTTACCGTCAACACTCCTGCAGGAGACGAGCGTAAATGAGACGCATGCCAATGCTGAGATTAAGGTACGGTTGGAGTTCCACCCCTCACCTCTTTTCTATCATCTGTAAGATCCATGTTAGGACTCCATGCTCTTTGGTGAGGACATAAGCTGCTCTGCTGCCACGAGCCGTCTGCCGCAAAACGTTTATTATCTGAATCTGCAAAAGCAGAGCAGAGAATTGTCATATTACAGAAAAAGTATTACAATCTATGACTATTAGGAAAATTGTAGAGTGCTTTATATTGCTTAAAAACAAAAAAAGTAACTCTGGGTCATTCTAAACCCCGGGTTAACAGAATCCTGTGTTCACACTGCTCAATTTACCCAGGGTTAATATCGATAAGGTGACTTTCACTACATGGTACATTCCTAAACACTTCCTTATTTGCATACATGCGGTATCGGTGTCATCGATTGGCCGAATGCTGCATGCAATACATTCACAAAGCATTGCCATCCTCACATTATACATTCAGATTTATCCTGACTTTCAGACTATAAAAGCTAACAGGTGTCTAATTCACTCCAATGACGTAATACAGTTTAGGGTAAACTTTAATAGTAAAAAAAACTAATTCTGCAACTAATTCTCAATTGCAACCTATTTAGACCAGTAACTTACAGCGCTACCTGAAGACAACAGAGGCACATAGGAGTTTAATCTAATCTACGTTGTTGTTGTTTTGCTCGCTAGCGCTACATTTTAAAAGCTTTTCACGTACCTGAGAGGCCGGGTCACAGAGCGGCGCGCCGCCGAAGCCCAGCAGCGTCTGATAGATGCCTTGCTTATCACACAGCTCGTAGCAGAGCTTGTCCCGGACCCCTTCCTCCAAAATGCTCAAACCCCACTCACGCTCCAACTTGTGCTGCACGGAGAAACAGAGACAACAAGTGTTGAGAATTCAGTAAATACCACATTAATTGGTTAGACATGCGTTTATTTGAACAGCACATTTCTGAATGTAGTACCACGTTATTTACTGCACAACCAAAAATGTCTAAAAATCGAGATTTCTGATGCGTCCTTGCCTCCAGATCGAAGCTGTAGAAGAGTTTGAAGAAGTCAGGAACTCTCTTGAGGTCCAGAAACTGTGTTCCCAGAAGAAACCGGTTCACCACCATGTACATGTATTCCTCTGCAGTGGGAAAGAGTTGAACTCAGAATCCCAGTTGAGATGTGAAGGGAGCACTGGAGTCTCCGTGAACACTCACCAGGTCTCAGGATCTGCTGAGCAGCTTTAGCGATGTAGACCACGTGCAGAAAAGGCACCTGGAGGTTTCGCTTTTGGATCCCGTTCTTCACAGTGTCGAGCAAGTACAGCAGCTGGAGATTATATAAAAACATAAATATTAAGATAAACTATATTACCGTATATAAATCTTTCAAAAATTCTCAAGGGTCAGTAAGATTTAGCATTTGTTCGATAGAGCAAAATACAGTAAAAAATACTGTGATATTACAAGAAAACTCAATACAAACTCCAATAAATGAAGTATTTTCTAATTCATTCTATTTAATTAATTCTTACTATTACAATTATCAAAGTTGCACTTTTACAAAATTCTTCGAAAAACAGAACGTTTAGAACAGCATTTATTGGAAATAAAAATTGTTGTAACAAATGTTATGTTAAATTGAATGTGTATTCACTGAACAAAAGTATTCATTTCCAAAATCTTACTGATCCCAAACTTTTGAAGGGTATTATGTCTTTTTTTAAAGTAGCGTCAAATTTTATTACCATTTGCCATTATTTCTGACGCAACTTACAACAGTGAAATAAAGTATGAAACTGCATAAAATATGAAAAAAAAAGTACAGAAGTCGAACAATCTTGCAGACAGGGATATTTGGCAGTGCTCTACCTGTCTCTTCTCTCTGAATCGCGCGCCCTCGAGGTGCTGATGGAAGGATCCCAGCACTTGGTACGCCGCGGCCCTCACTTTAGGGTCGTAGCTGCTGAGGGCCGCCACTGTGACGCCCAGAGCATGACTGGACACAAACTTCTGACAGTCCACCGCACACTCTGATCAGACAAACAACAGCACAGGGTAACAAATGTAGATAAACACCCAAAATGTGCGACCTTGAAAAAGCATGTCATGAAAGAAGCAAATGTTGTTTCAATCGGATTAAATGTTTTAAGACTTTTTTTAAAAACATGCCATACATCTAGATATTTACTAACATTTTCCCAATGATTTTATTGGCCATATAAAATTCATATTAATGTGAATATTGTGATGATCTTATATTTATGTGCAACATTTAAAGCATGATATGGATTTTTACACACACAAAAATGAATATAAATGCGGAAAAGCAAATACTTTCAACGCTCATTCTGACCCTCAGTTTTTTCAGCTTTTAACGCAACACTCACATCCAGTGTTTGCAATGTCTGCTGTTAAGCATCTAAACATCAGTGGATGATCTAAAAGTATTCGTCGAAGTCGTGCTCTGGAGGCGGGCATATGCAAATGAATTCGCTCATGTGACGTCACAGATCCCGCAATATCAGAGCGAGTCGTTTTTGGAGCTTGATTACATAATTGTTTAGTATATAAGAAGGATTTTTTTAAGATCAAAAGCTTGCAGGATGTTTTAATGGTACAAAGACCTCTATGTCAAAAGATCAAGGTAAATTTAATTTCTCAGGTCATGACCCCTTTAAAACAATGGGACACTTGTCAAGCTGGATTCACTGGAATGGGAAACAAGAGCCTATCAAATATCGACTGATGCAATACACTGAAAAGAAACAGCCGGCAATATGGTCCCAATAAATATTGTATACTAGATGCAAAGAAATAATAGTAATAAATAGAGCATTTATGGGCATGGCATGTGCGGTTACCTGGGCGAAGGATGAAGCTGAACATTGGGAGGAGGAAACAGGGGTCATACAGAGATGACAGATCTAGAGAACGCTTGCCTTCCTGCTTGTAGACCAAGTTCTTGCTTCCCTGTAGAAGATTTAAAATTGTACAGTTCATTTATTTTTCTACTTTCATATAGTAAACAGGAATAATCAAATGTAGAATTTGGCATAAGGGTTCGTTCACCCAAACTTCTGAGGCGTCACATTGTTCATAAAGAGACTGTAAAATAAATCCATTTAAAAAGAAAAAAGCCGTTTAATTCAAGTCTTCTGAAGAGAAATGATCACTTTATATGATGAACAAACTTAATTTAGGCTTTCATTTACATATAAACAAAAGCAAATCCAATCCCACGGTAGCAACTCAATACATTTAGGCATCTAGACATGGTCAAGATGATCTACTAAAGTTCAAACGGAGCATCTCGGAGTATTTCAGAAACTGCTGATCTACTGGGATTTTCACACCCAACAATCTCTAGGGTTTACAGACAAAAGAGAAAATAATTTGTGGTTGAAAATGCATCGTTGACGTCAGAGGAGAACGGCCAAGACTGACTTGAGCTGATAGAAAGACAACAGTAGCCCCAACCCGATACTAGCAAGGTGTACCTAATAAAGTGGCCGGTGAGGATGTTTTGAATCAAATGTTTCATATGGAGAGAAATCCCTGACTTGTGTTATGAAGATGAAGGCAAGACTTACAGGTTTGGAACGACACGAGCATACAAGTGATGATCATTTTCAATATTTGGGTGTATAACTTTCCCTTTACACCAGAATAGCTGTGTGTTATGTATTGTAGGCTGTCGTCACCTGCAGGATGATGTGTCGCTGCTGTGGGAAGTGTGTGATGGTGTTCAGCATCCGGTCTGCAGTGAGCAGTGACAGCAGCTGCTCTGAACTGGGCTTCTGCCACAGTGAAGGTCCCAGGCTCTTACAGGCTTTATGGTGCTCCACCGCGGCGGGACCCCAAAGCACAAATCTGACAACACACACACACACACACATATATGCAGTAAACAACCATTTTCTGTGTGTGGGCATCATCTTTAAACATCCAAGGTCAGGGTTCGATTCCAAAGGAAAGCAAGAAGTGATTAGAATGTGAATGTGTTTCTTGAATGCAATGAAAGTTGCTTTGGATAAAAGCGTCTGATAAATGCATAAAATGTAAATATGCTGAAACTGAAAACCTACTGAAACTCTGCGAGACTAATGTTGTTCTTTTCATATTCCTGGAGCACAAGCAGAAGCGTCTGATCTGTGAAAATCAAAACATTTTACTAAATCACATAACTGACTTCTTCCAAAATCCCAATCAAATGAATCATGTCAAGTACGCAATTTACCGGCGATGCTCAGCGAAGCTCCATATGCTCCGAGCAGCACAAGGAAGTGATTGCTGTTACACACTTCAGGACATTTCTTCACCAGCGTAAGCAAGAAAGACACCAATGACTCTGGAAAACAACATGTTTTAATCAGTCTGAGGAGGTGGATTGAATCCATAACTGGCAATTTTCGGTACAGGTCTTTCGGCATGTGTTTTAGCCACTGGTAACAAAGAACCAGAGTTTCCCCCTTTAACAAAAGACATTTAACGAGCTTCTGCAGGAAAAGTGCACTATCCAAGTTGTCCTAAACGTAAAATAAGCTTTGTATTAAGTGCTTTAAACAAATTCAAAAAGCTGCTTTGCATTGAATAAAGCACTAAAGAAGTAAAGGTGAATTTACTTTAAGCTGATCATCATTCATTTAAAATGACAAAACATATTTGACAAGTTATGTTGAACATAAGCTTGATTTGTTCAGAAGCGCACTGAGCTGCTGCTGTCGGACTACCTTTAGACGGATGAGGCTCGTTCTGTGCGCACAGCATTGTGGGCAAGAACAGAGAGTGACTGGTGGTCATCATGTGGATGGTAGACACGGGCAGCAGCTCTTTAGGGGTCTCTAGTCTTCCATATATGATCTCCACAAGGCTGTTCAAGGTCCCCAAAAACCCAGAGTCACTGTATCGATACCTGAGAGTGGAATTTTTAGAGAAGATTTAGTCTCAACACACACTGATATTCTCAATGGAGTCCCATTAGCTTTTATTCTTTAAAAGAAAAGTCCCTTACTTCAGCCCGGACTTGACAAAGCTGTTCCAGTCTGACGCAGTGATATTTTCTGGAAAGATCTGCAATAAACCCAACATGTAGTAAACATTAGCTGAATATTGAGCTATTTAAATTACAGAAATGTGCAAGTGTTTGAACAACTAACAGTTAATATACTGTACATGAACAACATTCTGTTAATACAACATTACAATCAAATGTATCAAATTTAAACTCATCTAAATCTGGAAAACTCTGAAACTTCTGAATAATACTGACACAAAGATATCAGGAAACAATGCGACGCAAGTACAGTAGAACCCCGACTTACGAAACGCTCTACGTACGAAAAGTTCAACTTACGATAAAAGATTTTGGGTTTTTTTCGCCCGAGTAACGACAAAATGATCGAGATGCGAAAAATGAAATCTCGGCCGAGGCGACGATTTCCGAGTTTTGTTTTGAAATTCGTGCGCTACTGACCCGGAAACTCGCACCAATCGTCCCGCTCTCCCATTGGCTGTCTCCCGGCCAGTGTTGCCAGATTGGACTGAAGATTTCCAGCCCAACTACAGGTTAAATCCCGCCGGGGACCCTCCCAATCTGGCAACACTGCTCCCGTCTCTGACGCTAGCTTTCGCTCCCACCAGCCTCTGCGTAGCGGCGTTCCTCTCCCATTTCATTTCACGATGAAAGTGAAAGTGAAAGTGAAAGGGAAGAAGAGGATGCCCTCCATGGAGACGAAAAGGGAGATACTTGAGAAGTATGACGCTGGGATGTGCTTGTCATACCATACTGAACAAGCATAGCTTTATTATAAAATTAAATGTGGTGTTTTCGTAGGGCTTGGAACGGATCAGGCAATTTACATGTAAAAGCCTGACCGACTTATGAAAAGATCGACATACGAAGCCAACCTTGGAACGGATTAATTTCATAAGTCGGGTTCTACTGTATCAGTAAAAGCCCTGTTGACATGGAGCTAAAGCCGCCCACAGAAATGATGGTGGTGACCTAAACCAGACGTTCATCCATCCATCTAGAAAAGTAAGATATGACAACACTTGACTCACCAGGAGTGACCCGAGTCTTGTCAGCATGGTCTCCTCATGCTGGGATTGTGGTTCTTTCTGTTCTTTATACACGGCAGCCAGCCAGCGAAGAGCAGCCGAGAGCAGAGACTTCCTCCATTGAGACAGTTCCTCTGGACGATCACACAGCTTCTCACTCACGGAGTCCGCCAGCTTCCACCTCAAAAGAGATGCAAAACTTTGCCATAAAAAGAAAAACTTTGGACCCTTTAAAGCTTCAGTTCAAGTCCACAAAAATTCAAGTAGGATGTTAAACATTTAAACTTCAGAAACCAAATGGGGAGATTGAAACACTTACATGGATCTCTTTTTTTAATGTGTTCAATAACTTATTTTTTGAGTGATGGAAACATTGGTAAATACTAAATATTGCCGTTTACTACAAGCCGTTGTTACATTAGTGCAGGGATTATCAAACGACCTAAAACATTTAATTGAAACAAGCTTCAATAATTTAATAACATTTCTTCTATGATAATGATCACATGATATGCTGGCAAACAAATAAAAAGTAGTACAGTAATACCTCGAGATACAACAGTCCTGGCATACAAGTATTCTGAGATACGAGCAAGCCTGAGCAAAGTTTTGCTTTGAGATACGAGTAAACATTTGAGATACGAGCAGCTTACCGACGCCGACACTAGGTGTTCAGCACTCGGAGCAGCTCAAGCTCCTCATTTATGGTGTAATTGCAAATGATCTCCACTAGAGGCAGCTTGGTTTTACAGCGGGAGGTTACCGGGGGCAACGAGTGATTCAGGAGTATTAAGCTGAGAGCAGCACGAGTTATGAGTGTTCAAAAATAATAAATATGAGCTTCTGAGGATATCTACACAACGGGGGAAGAAATACTACACTTCCATATTGTGTTCGCATTATCTAACCCTCCCTCCCTCCTCTGCCGCCGCTACTGTATCGTCTGTCTCGAAGGTAAGAACTCATAATTAAAACCACATTTTATTTTATATCACAGGAATCCTTATACACTATAATTTTGTGTGTGTGTGTGTCTCTCTATATAGCAATAAAAAAAACATGTTTTTGCCATTGTTATTAGCACTAATAAGGGAGTTTTTTTAGAGGGCCGGAACGATTCTTTTTTGTTTCTGTTATTGCTTATGGGAAAAAATTATTTGAGATACGAGCAATTCGAGTTACGACCTCGGTCCTGGAACGGATTTTGCTCGTATCTCAAGGTATTGCTGTACTTGTTTTTTATTATTCGATTTATTTTACCACCTGGCTCTATTTGTCAGATAGAGTGATTTGTACAGATACTATAGAATAAAATTCCAGGACTTTAAGCACTGCTTTTTTGGGTTTCAAGGACTACAATCAGAGATCTCACTTATCAAATAATATCTTTTTTATTTTATAAAAATCTAAAAAAAAATAGATCAACTAATAAACACATGCAACACAAATAAGCTAATAACACAAAATGGTACAAATAAAGTGCAGCACATGCAAAGGATATTGCTTTCCTTATTCAAACATTTTCCTATGAATCTATGACTGACCTGAAGAATGAAAGCTCTATCATACACTTGGATACTTGTATAAAGAATATCACGCTCATAGTCATATGCATTGGCTCTGAATGAGTGTGTGTTCATTTTGCAAAGAAATACTGTTATCATTAATAAAATGAAACACTATTTTTTTTAATGACTAATTAAATTGCCACAAAAGCACTTTGTACAAACCCTGTGATGATTTACCTTTCATGACCGTCTGGTTGCTGAAGGATGGCAGGTAGATCTGTCATAAGTTGAGTGAGGTCAGTGTTTCCAGCAGCCAGTCGGATGAGACCGGACAGAACCTCCACATGCAGGTCGACCGGATCCCCGGCTTCTCCTCGCTGCACTGTGTGCCACAGCTCCCACAGTAAAGCTTTCTTCAGGCTCTTCAGGACTGATTTATGAACTGTGCAAGGCGATCGATAAGACAACATGACTCAAACCTATACAAGAACTGCTGTATGTGCACGTCAAATTCAACCTGAACAACATTACTTGAGCTACTACAAAGAAAGCAGCAACACTGACTGTGTTTAGGGCGAGTGGGATCATCCCTAACGGCTCTCCTCAAGTAGGCGTTGAGTAAAAACAGGAAGCTGCTGCTTTGGGAGCTGATCTGCTCTAGGTTGGACGGCTCCAGGCACCAGAGCTCAAAGCTGAGGACATGCGTGGAGCAGTTCTGCAGAAGAGCAACCCCGATGGCCTGGGCTGAAGGACTTTCCCTCTGGATGCAGTGCAAGAGAACGTCCGTGGGGATGAGTTTGGCCGTGCCTGGCTCCCGGGACAGCACCTAGAGGGGAACATTTTCACATTTTAAGTGCAGGCAAATTGCTGCTCCTCAATACTTAAAAGCAAAATCGAAGAACAAACCGGTGTGACGTCATTGTGAACCAAACTAGGTTTGTTTGGAGTTCGATTCGGGAGTTTGAAATGGCTTTCCAAGCCGGTAAAGACTTCTGAACTACCATAAAGAGTATGTGTGGCTCTGAGGCGCTTGGACGTGTAAATCTTCATTGGGTAAATTCTTCTGTTTAGTCGGTTGAGGTCAGATGTGTACAATATTGAACACAATAGAGAGCTGCATCATTGCTTTATTTCATGTTTAACATTGTATAGGTATACGTGTATAAATGTATAAAGGGTTTAAACGTGCTATATGAATAAATTTGATGTGATTTGAGTGCCAAATTGCAAAGTTTGTGCAAACATGGGCTACATTCAGACTGCAGGCAAAAGTGACCCAAACCTGATTGTTTTTGCTTGTTTGTGACTCTGATCTGTTTTTATTTAACAGTGTGAACAGCACAAACCACATCAAATCTGATTTGGTTTCAGATTTGGAGGTTTTCCTCATGTGGTCCTAAATCAGACACAGGTCTAATGTTTAGCAATGCAATCTCAGTCTGAACAATCACATCTGAATTCATGTGACTTTCACGTCATTTTAGACATTTGTAACAGTTCTGCGCTGATGGGAGTCACTCCAAACTGGTTTCCCCTTCTGACACACTTCAAGCGAAAGGAACCATGCGAGACATCGTTTCATACTAAATCAGTTTGTTCGGAGTTTGCTTCAGGAGTCTGAAACCGCTTGGCAAAGTTTGTTCTGTCTGGTAAACACAGTCAAACTACCATTGGTCCGTGCTGATGATGTAATCAAGTAGGTGTGGCTCTGAGGCTCCGCCTTCTTTGATGTTCATTTCTTCCGTTCGGTCCGTCGACATCAGATGCGAGTAAGACATGAACACACTGGAGAGCCATTTTATTGTAGAAATTAAAGTTGTAATTCTAAACGAAAGCGATACTGACAGTTCTTTCATGTTTAATACTGTAAAACAGCTTGTTTTAAAGAACTATATTGTATAAAGTGCTATAAAATAAAGTGGCATGACTGCAACAGTTCTGCGATTCAGCTCTCCAGATGAAAGATCAGGTGCTTTATTCACGATCGTCCCTTCTGTTACTGAGAGAAAAACTCACAGAACATTGATGAACATGATTCGAAAATCCATTGCCGCTTGTATATATTTCTTATTTTGTATATTTATATTTTTTTCCTTATTTGTACACTTCAGTCTATGTAACCAATTATTACTTTAAGCCTTTCTTTGCTTTTCTGTATTTTTTCATCGAGTAAGGATGAATATTGTCTGCACGTCTCAACAGATAGAACATGTTATCAGAATGTTTTGGGAAGTTTTTGTTGATTGTTGGAGCCTGAGCCGAGTTCAGTCTTGGAGAAGCTGTGTCTGTGTCTGTGTGTTAATATGGTCTGTATTGGTGAGGTGATTAACTGCACCATCAGGAGACGGAATGACTTGTTCTCGACAAGCCACGTCACGAACCCGTCAACCATGTGATCAACGAAGATAAGCTTCAGACTGTCTGCTCTTGTGTGGAAAATTACTATTTTGTTTTTCTTTCTTTCTTTCTTTCTTAGCCAATCAGAATCATTTAACCGTCATCATTGATGTAGTTAGCACCCTCTGTTAGAGTATAATTGCTGTAACAATGTTATTGTAAGTGGGGCGGCCTACGAACTCCTTGTGAGACCTGAAGCTTCTGCTGATGAAACTGCAAACTAAACTTCACTAAAACTTCTTCTATTGACTGCACTTCTGACTCCTGCTCTTCATTCAACATATCTGCTCCTCGAGTCTTAACTGTAAATCCTCTACAACATATTTACATTCATGCGTTTTAAAACACCGTTCCCAACAGCATGGCTGCCGTCTTTTCACCCCTAAGTGAAGACCTTAAAAGAACTCCATGATTATATCGGGGCTCGAGAGGAACGGTTGGCTGTCGTTTGTACCTTTAACAGGAAGTCCTCCAGCTGCACACACTGGCAGGATGTGAGGAGAGCAGCCAGACCTCGCAGGTGGGCCTGAGACAGAGCGATGCAGCTGCTGTGGTCTTCAGAGAGCAGCTTCAGCACTGCATGGCCGTACACGCTCAGCTGGTTCTCAGCGGCCACGAGGCACTTGTGAGGGAGCAGCAGCAGGGTGAACGCCACCTCCTTCAAGCTGGACGGCTCCATGCAGTCGTGTAGAGACAGCAGCGCTCGGACAGAGAGGGATTGCTTTTTGGGACAACTTCTGGAGATCAAAAGGGATTTTTTTTAAGTGAGGCACCAAGCAAAAAACTACTACTTGCATATTTGAACACAGTAAGAATACCTTGTTTATTAAGAACACCCAGAAAACACATTATAAATGCCAAAATGGCCACTGCACATCACCTCCCACAATGCAATACACTAATACACTCAACTCGACATTTCTAGTGTCATGAATTAATTGAAAGTAACAGCAACCGTGCTTTTTAACATCTCTTATTAACGGACTATTATCCGTTTTTTCGTAAATTTGAATACAAATGCGAAATAAACTACATTTCTGAGATTATAACCATGCGCCACTGAATTAGAGTGCAGTTTCCCGCTTTACATACTACTTTTTTAAATGAAGAATGCAGTAAACGGTATGAAACGTATGCTAGTACAGTAATACCTCGGTTTACGAGTTTAATTTGTTCCAAGAGCTCATAACCCAAAATTCTCGTACACCAAAACAAATTTCCCCATAAGAATGCACTAAAAATCAATCGATTCGTTCCACACAACCATAAATGCCCATTACGTATATATTTCACTACGTGAACAATAGCGATCACAGTTAATGTTAACAACACGAGGTAAAACCGCTGTAAATCACTTATAAAAGTATCACTGTGGTGAATGATGAACCAAACCGAGCGACGCTGAGAGAATGAACGAGTGAAGGGGTGATGGGCTTTGTGAGAGGATATTTTCAGTAAAAATGGGCGCGAAGATGCTGAGCGTTAGATCTTTTTCACACAAAAATGCGCGTGGGTGAGGGAATATTTTTCTCGCACACCGATTTGCTCGTACACAAAGTCACTCGTAAAACAGGGTATCACTGTATTCCCTTTCATAAACCTGCGATTCAAAACAAAAAGTCTAGTTTATCTTTGTCTACAAAAAGGAGAGTTCACCTAAAAATGAATGTGGTTTCACTTCTGTTTATCTTCAAAAAGAGATTAAGAGACTTAAAAACGTTCATAAAGCAGGAACTCTGCAATGTTTTTAAGGTCAGATTTAAGACCTGCACAAATTAAATGAACACTGGGTGTCTATATCTTCACTTAATGATGGTGTTTTATGCATAATCCAGGACCTTTAATTAAAATATGGCAAACATAATGCAAAAACAATAGATCATAAGTAACCCCTTAACCTTTTGACTTTGAACATGCAGTGCTCGCTTTTTATTTCACTCAATGAACCATGCTTACATGACACAAAACAAGATGAACAAAGCTCTTACGGGTTTCAGCAACATGAAGCTGATAAATTGATGACAATTTTCTTTTTTGTGTGAACTAACCCTTTAATATCAGTATACAGTGGTACCTCGAGATACGAAATTAATCCGTTCCGAGGCGGCCTTCGTATAATGAGTTTTTCGTATCTTGGAACACATTTTACATGTAAAATGGCTAATCCGTTCCAAGCCCTCCAAAAACACCCCATTACATTTCATAATAAAGCTAAATTGACCTATAAACAATGAAATAACGTAAAATGTCGAAGCTTACCTTTCGAGTGAGGCTATCTCCGAAAGTGGCGGCAGAGGAGGAGGAGGACAAACGGCAGATAACGTACGTACGTACGTAAACTTAACTTTACGAAAACACATAAAAAATTTAAAGTTTGGGGTGCGGAGTGGCTGAGCTAAAGCACGCCAGCACGTACATATAGAAGATGCATGATGGGAGGGATGCTGTCCAATTAGAGAGAAGGATCTCATGGCTTGGCTAGCATCAGGAACCAATGGGAGAGCAGGAGGATGGTGGCGAGTCTACTATAACTAAGATGGCGGCGTGAGTTTCAAAATTGTTATGGGGCGAATCTCAGACTTCAGAAACCTTTCGTATCTTGAAAACTTTTCGTATGTAGAGCAGTAAAATTATTCGTTGAGCCTTTCGTATCTTGAGGTACTACTGTATTATTAACTGTATTGCAACGCATAGTATGACTGGTGCGAGACATACTTGCTGCTGCTCTTGTCTTGGAGCTCTTTGAGCACGGCTCTCTGCACGGCTGTCAGGTACGTGCTCACGAGCTCTCGGGCGTCCAGCTCTCGGAGCGCAGGGGTGCTGGACTCCAGCAGCGTGAGCGCGCTCTCAGTCAGACGGGCGCACAGCTGCTTCAGCCTCACTGGATTCAGGCTGTGAGGAGGAAAAGAGTTCAGCTCCAGAGCCAGAAACCACTGCTCCACTGCTGGGTGCTTGAACACTGATCTGAGGACAGCCAGCACGATCTGGAGAGCGGAGGACAGAGAGGAAAGGAACAATGTAAGGTTTTTGGACAGTCGCCAATAAAATTGTGATTTTACTCAATAATAAAAAAAATCTGACTGCCATTTGTCCCTCAAATGCTCTGGTGTCATACTATTTTTTTTCTGTGCTTGTTCTGTGACAAGCAAAAAGATAAAAATAAATGTTCAAAAATATTGCAGGGATTTGATTTAGCTGTTGTTGTTTGAAGGGCTGCACTATTATATTGTACTATAACTTTGTGATTACCAATATGATTATCTTTAAAAATACATCCATCATTTAATGCCATGTCAGTATCAAAAGGCTTTACTCATTGCAAACTCAGGAGTAACAAAACGAAAAACTAAAATATATAATATTTCAATTAATTGTATACAATAAGTTTAATATTACCTCTACAAACAAACAAAAATATAAAAATAACAATAATACCATTACCAACAATAACATTAATATTGTTATAGTTATTACTAGCACTACTACTACTAAATTTAAAAAATATAATACTCTTTTTACATTACAACTGTAAAACGACAATATTAAAATGTATGGCTGCATTAAATACATTTTAATAGCATCAAACCTTTATTTTTCATGGAAAACCGCACTGAAAGCTTCTCTTCTGTCACGAGTAAATGAACACAGTGCTGCGCGTCGCTGAAACACGCAGGACATTTACTTCATTAAATCACAGCCCATGCTGAGCAATACGCAATTGCAGTCATTTTTAATTAACAGTGCAGCCCTAATCCTGTGTGATCTCCCATGATAACGTTCAACCCAGGATATTTCTGCAGAATCAAGGCTACCTGTTCCTTATCGATGTTCTGAGCAGGGATGTGGTTTGCGTCTAAAAAGAGTTGTGCGTCGACCTCCAGTGCCACAGCGTTGGGTTTTATTTCTGAGTCGAGCAGCTCGAGGATGAGAGAGTTCAGCACGGACATCAGCGCACCCAACACCTCTCCTGCGCTCTCCCTCGGGAGCTGCCGGAAAACACACACTCATTCAGGACAGCATTTCACAAGCCTTATATATATATATATATATATATATATATATATATATATATAATACATTATATATACAGAGAGAGAGATTTTACGTTCATATTTCAACACATTTTTACTGGTTATGGTTCTGTTATGTTGGTTAATGGTCACATGACATAGTTATTCAAATATTTTTAGTAAGAGGTTGTTGTTTTTTTCAAATTTTCCCAATTTCAAATTATAGTTTCCATGACAATATTGGAGAAAAACGTTTCAATAGTTACTCATAATATTAACGCTGATCAATAAGCATCAAATCATCTTATCAGAATGATTAGTGGAGGATCATGTGACACTAAAGACTGGCGTAATGATGCTGGAAATACAGATTTATCACAAATAGAAAACACCTAAATTGTAATAATATTTCACATTGCATTGCTTTCGTATTAGCTCAAATGAAAATCATTCATTTAAATGTTCATATAGTTTTGTGAAACTTTAAAGCTCAACATTTGTCATTCACTCACCTTGAAGTGTTCATGACTTTCTTATGTGCACCATCAAATATTTAGAGTCAATGCAAAGCTAAATGGATTGCTTAAAATATCCACTAATAATATGAAGACAATTTAAATTGTGTAAACTATCCCTTGAATTGGACACCATTTCATATTTCTGAAAGGCTCAATACCAAATTGAAGGTGACGATGAAGTGTCTGACGTAGAAAAGTACTTGATTGACCGCCACTGGGAATTGGGACACATCCAGAGTGCCCAGAGCTCTCCGTGCCGCCTCCTGAAAAGAGTCCCGGAGGAGAGCGTCTGCCCCCTCACTGAAGGACGCCTTCATCAGAGCCGTGAAGCCAACGCAAGAGCCATCCTCACGGGAGTCTTCAGTCGAGAACTGCGAGGAAGATTGACAACCAATCAGGAACTTCAACAAAATTAAACTTCATACATAGTCATTTATATAAGAAAGCTGAAACGGTAACACTATACAACGATTTTCCATTTCAAAACATGACTTCTATAAAATGATGGCATAATCACTCATCTCAGCATGAACATGAGTCGATCAAGACCAGAGACAGCGAATTTACAACGATAACAGACTCTCTTCAATCTGTGCACCACAATTCATCATTTCATAACCCGTGTACGGCCATTTAAAACGCTCTTTTGAGTTGTAGTGTAGGAGTGAAGCACTGACCAGTGTCTTGTGTGTGTGTTTGGGGAGCCATTGAGAGTAGTAGCGGTAGAAGGTGACGACAGAGGCGTGCGGCGACGTGTTGAGCTCTTCATCGTAGTGCTGGAGGGTGAGACACAGAGCCAGCGGGTCTCTCTGACCGTGCAGAACATCACACAGCACTGCCGCCATGTACTCGCACACCACACCTACACACAGCACAACTTACACACTCTACAATCCACTAACACAACCACACACAGCACAACCTGACAATCAACTAACATCAAACACCCACATTTACTGCTAGGTTTGGTTAGTTTTAGGAGTAAACCTTGCAGATTCTGCAAAACGTTCATCATTTCAATACAATGAGATTGATAATAAAATAAAAAACACGTAATATTTTATTTAGGACTGTCCCAAATAAGATATTTCACATAAGATGTTTGTAGTCCACAACACACACAGCTGAACTTTTTAACAGGATTGAAATGTGTACATTTGTCTTATTTTGTTTAAAGATCACTGTTTTTATTATTTAGTACTGCCCTACAAAAGCTACAGAATTCATTAACATTTTTCCCAGAAGACAAAATAAGTACATTTTACGAACACACTTGAGATTAGGGTCTGATTCTCATCATTAACTAACAGTTAACTACAAAACCTTTGCCTCAATAAACTCCTAATTACAGCTTGTTAATGGTTAGTGAGGCAGTTGTTCGGTTCAGGTATTGGGTGAGAATAGAAATGTAGAATAAGTCACCTAGAATATGGCATTTGTGCAACATAAGTACTAATAAACAGCCAATATCCTAGTAATATGCAAAATAATAAACAACTAGTTAATAGTGAAAATTAGACCCTAAATTAAAGTGTTACCCATTTTACCTTGATCTTCAAATTTAAATCCTTTTCACCCTGGATCTTAATGCACGGTGTTTCCTTTGTTGGTTTTTGGTGCTTTAGGGTATTTTTCAACACTTTACAACAACAGTGAGAACAGGCGGTCTTAATTTCTTTAAAATGTTAATTCATAGAGCTTTTATTTTGAAGGAAACCCGCAGAGACCTCAAACAGAGACCTTGTTCTTAAAACACCACCCAATTTCAAAAACACATTGGGTATGCCGAAAAACAAATTACAGACATTTTTCAGTAAAAATATTTTGGTGTGGAATGTTTTTCTAACCATTAAGGCCCTAAAAAAGGCACAGTTTGTGTCATTTAATAAAATTGGATCATATTAATCTGCAAACTTTACCTTTCCCGTCTTTAAAGCTCTCCGGCAGTTTGTTGCGAGCCTCTAGCACAGCTGGTACAATGGCGCTAAACGGGAACGTCTGGAGGATGAGGTCTTCAGTGAGGGAAGGACCGATCTCTTCAACGTCTCCTTCGCTGCCCTCCACTATAACATCAACCATGTCGAGCACGTCTACAACGTGGAGTAAAACACACTTGAACAACCTTGATGAACCCATAACAGAGCCAGCATCACCTCAGGTTACAGATGCAGTAACGCCTTGAGATAAGAGCATAATCCATTCCAGAACTGAGCTCGTAACTTGAATTGCTCATATCTCAAATTTTCCCATAAGAAACAACCGATTTTTTTTAACTCCCTCTAAAAACTCCCTTATTAGTGCAAATAAAAATGGAAAAAAACATGTTTTTAATTGCTATAGAGACATTCACACAAATTTTGTATATAAGGATTCCTTGTGATATAAAATAAAATGTGGTTTTAATTATGAGTTCTTACCTTCGAGACAGACGATACCAAGCTGCCTCTAGTGGAGATCATATGCAATTAACCCATAAATGTATACAACACACACCACAGGAAGACTTGCGGGAGATGCTTAGGGACGTAAACGAACACGTGAAGTGAAGGAGTGAAGCACGTGGGATCAAAGTGCTCGAGCACCTAGTGTCCGGGTCTCTCAGCTGCTCGTATCTCAAATATTTACTCATATCTCGGAATACTCATATGTCAGGACGCTCGTATCTCAAGGCATTACTGTAAATATTTAAATGTGTGTAAGGGCTAACCATCGATGTGTGATATGGGGATGCTGGCTTCATCTCCCTCCTGTCCGCTCAGATTAGCCTGCAGGAACGCTGCCTCCTGGACCGCACTCGCTGCTTTCTCCGTGTACTCGTGCGGTTTACACACCACTTGCATCAAAACCTGCCGTTACATAACATCATTTAAAAATTTACTATGCATTCGATTAGGATAGAAATAAAGCACTTAAAACGTTGTTTCACTCAGGTATATAGTATTAAACAACAAAATATTAACTTTTTCTCATTCATAACACTGACAGTATTATTTAAACAGCCCAATAAAAGTGTGGTCAGAATGGATTACATGGTCTAAAAACTGAACAACGGTCTCCTGCTGGGACGGGTCCAATCGAGCCAGATGATCCAGCCATAACTCCAGCTCCTTCCATGTGTGCTCAAACACACCACTGTCCCTCAACACCTGGAAAACAGAAGAGGATAAATCACCGCCCAGTGAACAATCAGGTTCAGACAAAGATGAGAATCCCATCATTATTTCCTCCGCTTTTCCTCCATCGGGCAAAACCGTTCGCATTGCTTAACCATTCCATTCCTTGATCCGATCAGATCCGGCTTCATCTCCCACTGCAGGACTGAAAACTGAGCTCTTCGGAACGTACCGTATTTCCCGCGCCATGAGGCACACCGGATTATAAAGTGCAGTCTCAATTAAGGGTCTATTTCCGGACGTAATCCACACATAAAGCGCACCGGATTATAAGGCGCATGGCCGATTTGTGAGAATTTTCATCTTTTAGGTGCGCCTTATAGTGCGGAAAATACAGTGGTACAAAAGCATCAGATGTTGCCTAATAATGTTTGTAATTCTTGTTATTGCTTTGTTCAATTTAAATATGTAAACGTTAGTGAGAAGAAGAAAAAATGTTTAGACACCTAATATGCTGTTATGCTCATCTTTGCTCGCCATCTCAAGTAAAGCGGCCCAATATTTAATGAAGCAAATACAAAAAACCGATGCGATACGAACCGCTTTACAGAACACAGGATAGTTCGTTTTTCTTGTTGACTCTTACCACAACTTTATTGACACTTTTAAACACTTATTGGGATGATTCAGCAACATTTTAAAATAAATTCTGCATTTTTCAATACTGAAAAGTCAAAAATCAACCCCATTTACTTGACTTATATACTTTTATATTTATATTTTTTCTTGTAAATCTTTTTTGACTATACAGTAATTCAAATAGTATAAAGAATAACAGCACTGTGAATGATGAAATGACATGAATGAGAGTAAATAATAAAACATTTTTTATTTGTGGGTGAACTACACTATATTAAAAAATAATAAATTCTCTTTAAATGATCCGTTTCTGTTGTTCAGTGCAGGTGAACTCACCTTTAGGACCAGCATCCTGGTTGAGGTCTTCAAGTAGTTACGGTTACTGCTCACAAACATCTTAAGCAACAAATAGAAGACCGATTTCTCTCCTTTTTCTTGTTCTGGATCTGCTAGCTCCTGTGTTTTACCAAAAAAAGAAAAATAATAATCTTCATCTCAGGAGAAACCAAATATCTACTCTGAAAAACACCAGCAACTAAAACGACTTTTGAAAACTAAATATGGTCACAAAAACCTAATTAAAGTGACGGTTAAGCTAAGACACCAACACAGCACCCCAGAATAAAGCTTGTTACCTGAACGCGGAACCAGGAGAATTTACTTGCAGGAAGTTCAAGAGCCAGTTGAAGAATTTGATACTGCAGAACTGGAGGAACTTCCTGTTTCACTCCCCTCTCCGTCACAATGCCTGCAAACGTTTTAAGAAGTCACTTACTCCATCCATAGCAGGTCGGAAGCCAAATGTATTACACTGCAAAGGAAGAGCTACAAAAATAATCAAGGACACTAATGACGTCGCAAACCCTCACTTCACCCGGCTGCCATCTGGGAAACGTTTCCGAAGCCTGGCGGCCAAACCTGAGAGACTCAGGAGTTTCTTCCCCCAGGCCATCAGACTCCTGAACGCCGTCACTAACAACACGTGACTTTACGTGACTTCAGTACAGCTTTCCTGTAGCTCAATAAGTAGAGCATTGGTGTTTAACGCCAAGGTCATGGGTTCGATCCCAGGGAAAGCAAGATCTGATTCAATGTGTTCCTTGTATGCAATGTGAGTCGCTTTGGATAAAAGCGTCTGCTAAATGCATAAATGTAAATGTAAAGTATAAACATCACATACTGATATTGCACTGCACTGTATGGTCTCGTTGTTACCATGTAACAACTCGTTATAATCCTGTTTGCACATTATACTTCTGCACTTCTGTTAACCACGTATTTATTTTTATAGTCTACAGTTTATTTCAGTTTCTCACTTATTTTATTCCACATCTCTTATTTTTTACTTGATTTATTCATAATTCTACATATGCATATATAGTACTTTTATTCTATTTCTATTTTAATTTCTTGTGTTTTTTGTAACTGTTATTTGCACCATGGAGCGGACCTGTTTACATTTCACTGCCGGTTGTATATTCTGTATATAACTCTGTATGTGACAAAACTCTTGAATCTTGAAACATATTCTCAAGTGACATGTTGTACCTTTCAGGAGTTTGCTGAAATCAAACTTGCTCTGGCTGATAAGGTGAGGAACGACCCTCTGATACAAACACATGACTTGGAGCAGCAGAGCTTTCACCAGCACGAGCTGGGCATCATCCTGCCGCGCTGCCGGAGAAAAAGCATTTCCTATTTACAGGAAACAGTCTACAGATACAAAACAAACAAGAGTTAACTATTTGATGATTACGGTGTTCTTTGCTCTGTTTTTTCTCCGTGTTCTTCGTCTTCGCCACGTCTTCCTTCTCTTTTGACAGCGACTGCCAGTTGGAAACGACCCACACCATGTCTGGTAGAATCTGAAAGCGTAACATTCCCTGTTATGCAGCATAAGGAGGTTGAACCTTTCCGCTCCACTTGCTCTCCCACCGTCCTCACCTTGCTCAGCGCCTCTTTGTAAAGCTGCACGAACTCCTCCATCACGGCAGGGCTGTAGACGTCCGAACTCTCCCAGACGCTCTTATCCAGGCAGTGCTCAATGTTCATCTGAACGCGCTTGAGAATAAACACCAGGAGGGAAAGTGTCGTGTGCTGGACCACCAAGTTGGGCATCTATTAGAGAAACAAGAAACGATTCTAGTGATTTTAAGTGAAAGAATGATTGTATCGGTGCAAAAGGGAACAAGACATCTAGCAACCATTCAAAATTTGGGGGTCAGTATAGAGTAAAAAAATTAATACTTTTATTCAAAAAGGATTTTTCCTGTAGCTCAACCAGTAACTGAGCAAAGATTTCGTGTGAACGTGTGTGGCAGCCTCTTTAAAAACGTACTTCACGTATATTGGGTGTATGTTGGACCCTTGGGGTGTAAGAGCTTCCCAAAGTTTTCCCATTAACATACTGTGCCGAGGGTCGGCCCATGAAACAGCACGTGTGGTCATGTTTGTCTCACTATGGCAAATTGCATTGAACATAACTCTGGATCACAATGTCATAGAGACAAGAGGGAGGGCTCAATTTACTCAAGTGTCTCATGATCACTGTGAAGCTATTAAGCCACGCCCTAGCAATAATGTTTGCACACCATAGCAACCGTAACAACATTTTCAAGCCATATCTCAGCGGCACAACATCGTCCAGACATGGCGGTGGGCTCTCTGGCAATAGTGTCCGACACTGCTGCATCTGGCCCAGGCCGAATTTTGCCACTGCCAGCACCACTCACATTTTCTTCAGGAAATGTACATTCTAGATTGCAACACCAAGGTCATGGGTTCGATCCCCAGGGAAACCAAGAAATGATTCGTTGAACACAGAAATGTAAAATGTAAAAAGGATGCATTCAGTTGATCAAACGTGATAGTAAAGACAATTGTAATGGAACAAAAAATATTTTTTTAATTCAATGAATTCTAGAAAGAATCTATTGCGGTTTCCACAAAAAATATATTAATCAGCGCAACTGCCAAAAACAAACACTATGACCAACAAACTAAAATCGAAGAATGAGCTGGTGTGATCAGGCCAAAACAAAGTTCGTTTAGAGTTTGTTTCAGGAGTTTGAAACTGTTTAAGAAAGCAAATGTTCAGTAGAAGTTTAACATGTTAATGTTAGAGCCGATTGCCTAGAGTTCAAATCCCGGCTCGTTAACTTTACCTGATCCCATTACCTTCCCTTCTAACTCCCGCTTGCTCTCAACTTTATACCATCCTATCACAATAAAAACAAATCAATAAATGAAAAAAATGTTTGCTCCGGCTGGTAAACACCTTGAAAGTAGTAGTTTCGAAGACAGAGGGACAGAAGCTTTGATTTCATTAAAATAATCTTATTTTGTGTTCAGAACATGAACAAAAATCTTATATGGCATATCTTATGAGGGCGAGTAATCAATGACAGATTTTTCATTTTGGGTGAACTATCCCTTTAATAATGCTCGGTAATGGTACAGTCACAACTCTTGATGAAGCATCACTTACACTGAGACCTTGAGTGAAGAAGACCTTATTGCAGACTGAAGGGATAGACGTGACCAACACCATAGACAGCAGACGAGGTAAAGGAATCACTTCACTTGTCTGGAAAGCTTTGGACACCTCCGGCTGAGCCTCATAGATCTGTAACAACATCAAACCTTGAGTAAGCAGCATCTCTATAGACAAATAAACCAATGTCCCCGTTATTACATCGCAAATGAAATGACAGCACTTCACCGCATGATATAAATCACATAAAGCAACAGTTGGAGAAATTCATATATCATTAAAACTAAAACTAGAGTTAGTGAGAACATATAACCTTTGGATGATGCAAAATATGATTGATGGAAAATACCAGGTCTGGAAAATAATTAAAAACTACAAATAATGTATGGGACAATGATTGCAAAAAGCATTTGAAGAAGAAACTCTTTAAAAAAAATAGAAAGGAAGGGCAAATATATGTTCCACAAATATAACCTTTATGCATGTGGACGTGCGAATTATATGTTGGCTGAAGGCCAAGGTGTAGCCAAAAGAAAAGAGGACTGGATTATTTACCATTGGACATCGAAAGATAAGGACAAATGTATATAATGAGATGTTTGCCCAAAGATCAGATGCACGGCGATCTGCACTCAGATGTAAAGCATCATCTCACTTTCTTGCCCAGCAAAATAGACCCTCTTCTTGAGGATCTGGAAGCTGCGACTCTTAGCCTGTTTTTCTCTGATTGGCCCAGCGAGAGAACTTGGACTCTACATATTTGCCACAACAAGACCAAAAGGCATCCAAAGGAATCAGACTCACTTTCTTAAGCAGAGTGATGTTGTCCTGCCAGGCTTTGGAGATTCTTGGAGAGAATGTGAACTGGGCTTCTTTGAAGTATCTGGTCAGTATATCAGGACTGCTCTTCAGAACTCGAACCACCAGCTCCGCAATCATCTCGTCCTCCGTCGCCTGCTTCAGCCGCACCAGAAACTGCAGAAGAACAAGGTTTCCTGCTCTGGAAACAGCACACAAAGACGATGAAGATGAACACCCCGTTTCGGGCACAGTCTATCGTTTCTTTTTCATTTAGGCTAGTGTTGTCATAGTTTAGTGGGGCAAAGTGAACAAGACCCACAGTTTTATCAACAAGAAATCTGTGTACGAACATTTTCACGAACAAATCATGATTCATCAAATTAATTCGTAAAAAAAAAAAAAGTATTCTAAATGACGAAAAAACTACCGAACCAAGTCGAAAGAAAAAAATGACATACTTTTGGTGGCCTTAAGCATGTTAAGATGAAAATTTAAGCAAACTTAGGCTATTTTTCATTTTCCATTTATAGGCCTATCTGTAACAGATTAAGATAAGGAGACAGGCAGATATAATCCGAGGTCTGTAATGTCTGAATAAAAAGTGTTTTGAGGAATATTTGTGAAGGTTAACGCGAACAAAACGCGTACGTCTGTTGGTCAGAGCTTGATGCAACCGTTTCCCATCATGCACCACCCATTTTCCCTTTTAAATCAATTTTTAAAAAAATGACAGCAGGAGGATCTGAGAGACTCACCGTCCAGCGGTGCCCAGGCTCGGGTCGTGAAAACTGATGCCATGTTTGCGAGAGCAGCAGACTTCCAGCAGGAAGTTATGCACCAGCTCCCTCACGATACGCTTCCCAGCCTCTTCATCCCTCTTTGTCCAAAAGATGTTGATTATGAACACAAAAACTTAAAGACCATATAAAAAGCCATTCGCAATGTATTACGCATTTGTAATTTTTATGCCTTTCCGAGCAAAACAGAACATTCAGAGGGCAATAAGCAGGATGAGGGTTCTTGTTACCCACCAGTTTGGTTGGATAATAAGGGGTGAAAGATTACGCATTATTGGTTAATATTATTTTCTCCCATCTACAATAGTTACAAGAGAAAATAGAACTTCAGATGAATTGAATGTTATTACCAGTCACATTAAAGAACAATTTCTATTGCCCAGAGCAGTGGTTCTCAACCTTTTTTGAGTACTGGACCCCATAACATCTCAATCCATCTTCATGGACCCCTACTTCAACAACACTCGAATTCAAACCATATTGACTTAAACAGATTTAAAAACCTTCTTGTAATAATAACTTAATGAGAAACTCTCGCAATGACTTATTTTCTCGTGCTTCTGCAAGATTACAGCAAACATGACACGTGTCTTAAAGTCAGTCTAATATACAAAGTGCAATCTACAGTAACATCAATTAGAAATTATCAGCACATCTTCCACACTTTTCCATGCACACAGAAAGTGGGACAGAGGGACAGTTATACCGTGGTAACAAAGACCCGGTGGACACTGTTGCATGAGCGTCGGCTTACAAAACTATCAGATTAACGATGGAATATTACGTTTAACATCATTAATTGCACGGGTAGATGTGTTAGTATTGATCCATGTTAATAGGATGTGTCTTGGCTCTTTGATGTGCAGGTTCATCATGAATGGAGTCGAGTCACAGAAAACACTTTTAAGAGATCTTTATGATTTAGGGAACATTTACACTAAAACGCACGATCTTGAACATATTTGCTGTGATCTTGCTCTCTCCCTTCTGCTCTGCATAGTTTCTCATTATTATCACCTAAAGAATCTTTTTTTTTTTTACTTTACTGTAAAGAAACGGTCTTTCATAGTATGAGCTGATCCTGCGAATGCTTAAAAATGGAGGCTGATATGAAAATGCATATAAAGTTTTTTTAAACTAATTATCATATGTTCCCGCATATAACCCGCGGGTTATACCAGATTTTACAAACCCCGTAGGGGGTGCGGGCTATATGAGGGTGCGGGCTATATCACAAAATGTTTCGATATATTTGTTACGTCCCTAAGGATGTAAGGGTTTTTTTTGCTGTATTTTCTTTCAGTTTTTCTTTCTTGCAAGGGTTGTTGTCTCTGGCGCTTGTACTATCACTCTGACAGCTGGCGCTGATAGGCTGTCTGACCTGTCAATCATGCAAGACGACGTGATTGGCTGTGCTGCCATGAGGGCGGGCTCTTCTCATCTCATCCGATGATCAACACCTGTAGAATCGCTTCTTAAGGGACGTGGTGCTGCTTTTTCTTTTTCTTCTGATTCTGACTTGTGTTTGTTTTCTTATTGTGTGAATTTCGCGCACAAGCACTGTGTACCGAGCTGAACAGTTATGATAATTGACGTCATACGAGCAACATTTGAAATTCGAAATGTGATCTTACACAAAAAAGTTAATCAATCTATGGGCGCGGGTTATATAAGGGTGCGGGTTATGTGCGGGGAAATACGGTGGACATAAAAGACTTCTTTCTTTGTGGTTCCTGTTCAAGACACTTTGATCAGAATAACTATGTTTTTTAATATAGGCTACAGTGTTTCATTTTTTATTTAATTTTTTCAGTTGGTGGTGTTGGTTGGTTTTGTTTTTTTTCCATTGAAAATGTATCTTGGCTCAAAAAAGGTTGAAAAACACTGGACTAAAACATCAGAGATGGTGTCATTGAGTGCAAGTGTGTCCAAAGCTTCCACCGTACCTCCTTTTCATCCACGCTGACATCCACAATCCCGTTCCACTTATAGAGGGAGGCGATCTGTCTCAGCAGGGTAGCGCTGAAGAAACGCACTTTCTGAGTTTTTGTGATGGTCTTATTCAGCACAACCTACGCACAAACACAGTAAAGAGTTACGCACAGCATCTCACACTGCTAAACGGCATTCATAAGAGTCTTACTCTGGTTTGCAGGGTGGACAGAATCAGGTTCACAGTTGATATTCGATCTTCCGTAAGTCCATTGCTCAGGATTTCAGACAAGAAATCTAAAGAAATACCGGTAATCATTTAAGAAGGCACAAAAGCACAATTCACTGCGCACACAGAATCAGTCATCCATACCTTTAGTGTCCAGTATCTGTCCAATAGTTGTGTTGTCTCCAGACATCAGGAACGAAAGGACAAACTGGATGTAAGCCATTCTAACATCTGGCTTTCCCTGGAAAACCAACCATTATTACAATTGCACGAATTGTCATTTCATCGCAAAATATAAACTATACTCTCAGACTCAAGTGTGGGTATCAGTGTCTCATTCGGGTCATGAAAGTTGATATGCAAGACACTTAAGATAAAAACATCTGTTAAATGAATCAATGAAAATGTAGTTTCCGTTGTTTTCAAAGTTTCGTGGCATTTGGCAGATTGTGAAGCACTTACCGTTTTGTCTCTCCTCATGGCGAGGCTCGAGAGACCTTTGCCGAACTGCATTTGACCGAAGACGTCCCTCGCGGCCTCGGCGCCCTGAGACACCAGAGCCGACAGCAAACACAGACACTGACGCACAAACCTGTTCAGAAGCAGGACAGACACAAACCACACTGAGCGCATTTCCAAAACCTTCAAGCGGTTCATTTCGCCTGCTGTAACATGTACGTAAAAACCCAACGAAGATAACGTCCTACAAAGATGATCCTGAAATAAATGAGACACAGGATTCGAATAAGAGAGACCTGTGATTCTCAGAGTGCAGGGAGTTGAGCAGCAGCTTCATGTGAGAGGAGACGGCCCGCCTGACGATGTTGGAGCCCACCATGCTCAGCTGAGAGAGATCGCTGGCCGTCCGCAGCAAAATCATCTCTAGACTCTGGAAGATCAGCGTCAGCTGCAAGAGACGTTAAAGAGAGCTTTTGATTACGATGAAAACACTTCCATTCTCATCAATGCCAAACTCTATTCTTTGTCGTCTAGTTTGTATGGAAGCTTGCTTCCAACACAGAATAGAAAGGTAACAGCAGCTTTTTAATCGCACAGATGTCTTCTTACGAGTTTATATCTTGAATTTCTGAGGGGGAAAAGAAGTCAGAATTCTCTTTTTTAACGCAACTGTAAAATTGAAAACCAGAATTGCGAGAGAGAAAAAGTCAAAAGTGAGATTCAAAAGTTGCAATTCGCTTTTTTTAATTGCAGTTTTTGTATCTTAATTTTGACATTTTCTCTTTTTTATGACCTTTTTTCACACAATTGTGAGTTTGCGATTAGAAAAAGTAATTGTGACTTTATCTCGCAACTTTAAGTCTGACTTTAACAATTCTAAGTTGATAACTCACGATTCTGCTCACTATTTGCTCAGTTGTGAGAAATAAACTTGCAGTTGTGAGGGGAATAAAGTCAGACTGTGAGATAAAAAACAAGCTTACATAAGCATGAACAGAGCGGACAACACACAAACTCTGCGTGTACGCAACACCTATATTAACTACAATAAATGCCAAAGCGTATATAATGTACATTTGAATACTCTATCCCTAATGCAATATGACTTATCCTACCATTGTCTATGACAAAAGAAAATTTTTTGATTGTAGACTCTTAAAAGTTAGACATTTCTTCAAAACTAAATAAAAATGTCTGGTTTATTTTCACGAGGGAACGCCTACTATAACATAAATATAACATGCTAATCAGTTCTTGCTTTCCATGGAAAGCTTAAACAGTAACTTTACATCTACATGTCAACTAACTGTCATTAGTGGATTGTTTGATTAATATCTGATCACTAGTTTTTTGTGATGATCCTCAACAGACATTCACTCACTATAAGTAGGAAGTAATAAATATTCCACTTTAGAGATTCTACTATAAGTAACTCTTCAGAGATATTAATCAGACAATCTACTAATCCTCTAATGACAGTTAGTTGACTTGTAGTTGTAAAGTTACTTATAGTGAGTGAATGTATAAAGGAGGTCATCAAAAAAAGTGTAACCCCATAATAAGGATTAAATACATAAACAGATAAATAAATCATAATTCCAATGCATGACTTACTTCAGACTCTGAATTATTTTCTTCTTCCAGCAAAGCAAAAATCTCTGAACATTCAACTGAGATTTTGATGTATCCCTCGACGACATCGTAGAGATCTGCAGACGGAAGCTTCTTCGCCGTCGCTACGAATCTCTGCAAACCTGAAC
>JAWRVZ010000465.1:0-152500 GCA_037043235.1 Rhodeus uyekii | reverse complement strand
AACAGTGCCATTAAACTCGCTCTGGTCTGGTTTGGGTTTCTTCGCTGTTCTCTCGGGCTCGGCGGGATTCGGGCGTTTAGCAGCCATGCTTGAGTCCCGGTAAACACACACATGGACCAGCGGAAGTGTCGAAACGACAGACGAGCACAACACGTGGAAACGCTTGTCTAATGAATATTAAGTTTTCTATTGACGTCACCACGGCGTCACGAAACTAAATTAATATTCATAAGTTAACATAAAAACTCACTTCTCTTATCTACGCTCGTTTTAAAAGCTTATCGCGTAATTTAGTATTCATGAGCCTTTACTGTAGTCTGACATCATTGGTCCCTAACTGGTCTCCTTCATAAACAGCTGCCTTATTTTGGCTACTGTTCCTTCTGCTCTCAAACATGCCATTATTAGACCGTTGCTTAAGAAACCCAACCTACACCCCTCCATTATATCAAACTTCCATGTCATTTCTGTCAAAGCTGATGGAGAAGTTTGTTTACGCCCAGCTCCAGGCTCATCTCCAACTGAACAGCATTGGTGATACATTCCAGTCTGGTTTCAGGACCAGGCACAGCACTGAATCTGCATTACTGAGGGTGCATAATGACATTCTTGAAGCACTGGACAGAAAAAGCTCTGGTTCTGGTTTTACTGGACCTTACCGCCGCATTTGACACTGTGGATCAGGCTATTCTCATTTCTCGACTTCAACATGTTGCTGGTTTGCAGGGGGCGGTGCTAAAGATGTTCTCCTCATACCTCACTAATAGAACCTTTTCAGTAATGCTCAACGACTTCTCCTCCTCAGTTGCCCCTTTGTCATCTGGAGTGCCACAGGGTTCCATTCTCGGTCCTGTTTTGTTTTTGCTCTACATGCTGCCACTTGGTCAACTCATCTCCAGACACAATGTTCATTTTCATTTCTATGCCGACGACCTCCAGATCTACCTTCCTGTGATTCTGAGTAATCGTTCGGCACTGGACCCTCTCCATAATTGTCTTCAGGACATCAAACAGTGGCTTTCCCAGAATTTCCTTAATTTAAATGAAAATAAGACTGAGTACATCCTGTTCAGCCCGGATTCACTCAACAGTGTTTCTAGCTTTGGTCCCATGACACCTCAGTTTGCTCCGTCTGTGCGTAACCTGGGTGTTATTTTGGACAAAAACTTGCAGTATGATAAACGTATTGGTGCAGTAGTGAAGGCAAGTTTTTACCAGTTAAGACTTCTTAGTAAGGTCAAATATTTTTGTCAAGAGCCGACCTTGAAAAAGCAATTCATGCCTTCATCAGTTCGAGGATCGACTGCTGTAATGCCCTCTACACTGGACTAAATACATCACTCATCAGTCGCCTTCAACTGGTGCAAAACGCTGCCGCACGTCTTCTCTCAAACACATCTAAACGGTCACACATTACCCCTGTCCTCCGCTCGCTTCACTGGCTCCCAGTGCAGTTTAGGGTGGAGTATAAAGTCCCGTTGTTTGTGTTCAAGGCCATTCATGGTTTGGCCCCAGTATACCTCACTGACTTAGTAAAAGTCTATCAGCCAGCCAGAACTCTCCGCTCCTCTGATCACATTTCTCTGGTGAATCCAACATACAGATATAAAAAGTTTGGAGGCCGGTCATTTAGTGTTCAGGGACCAAAGTTGTGAAATGCACTCCCTGTGCACCTCCGAAGCATCACGGTGCTGGGTGTTTTCAAAGCACACCTGAAAACCCACTTTTTTAATAGAGTTTTTAACACATAGCTTTGGACTTGATTGATTTCATTTCTTTAATTTGTTTCCTTTATGTTGTCGTTTGATGTTTGTTTTAGTTCTTTTGGAAAGCGCCTTGTACAGCTTTTGGCTGTTTGGCACTATATAAATAAATTTGATTGATTGACTGATTAATAATTGAGCTGCTCTTCACTGTCAACACTGATGCAGTAAAACTGCAGAACATTTCTGTGATCATGAGTGGAATTATTGAAAGAGATTTCTTTCATGAAGAGTTGTGCAAGAGTTCATGTCACAGACACTGAACTTTATCCCACAGGATCTGTTCTGTATGTGTGCCGTCGCTTCTGCTTATCTCTGGCTTTTGCTCCTGCACACGTCCTGATATCAATATTCAACAGCAAATCTGTAATGTTGCTTGAATTAATATTCTCAATAATTCACAGAAATTATGATTTCTGTTGTTCTGTTTTTGATCAGTTTTGACAGTAAGAGCTTTGAGTCTCAAACTGATGTTTGATCACATTATACAGAGACATTTTAAGAGAAGAATTGCTCGGCTAAATAAAAAACTTTATATCTGGTAAGTTTTTAAGAGAACGATGTGCGAACACTTGCCCTAAATTCCTTTCCTTAAGCAACATGAACTATTGCTCTATTATAAACAGTAACTTGTTGCTCAGGATTATTTTTAGGGCAAAAAAATGCCCAAATCTTTAGTTCTTGTTCTTCAGATATTCGGCTGAATCTCATGAAGAACTCAATAACACACTTTATACATTTCTAAACTTTTTTAATTAGTTCAGTTGCCTGACATTTTATCAAATTTACTTTAAAAATCGAATTTAATCTTGTTAAATTTACTGTAATTTACATTGCAGGTCTATTTTATTATTTTGTAAGTGCCTTTGAATTCTAACTATTTGTTGTAATACGAGAAAAAAACATTATAATTAACAATTACTATGAAAAATTATTATTGTCATACATTCCATTAAATTGAACTGAATCAAATTCATGCTGATTTTTTTTTTTGTGATTCATTTATTCCTGTGTTTTTGCTCTGATGTCTCAGTATTAAACACATATTTCACTCTTGATTATGAACTCTCATGTCTTGATAACAATCTTTCATTTGAAAGCCATGTTTCTAGCATCTGTAAAACGGCATTCTTCCATCTTACAAATATATCTAAATTGCGACATATGCTCTCTAAGACAAATGCGGAAAAGTTAGTTCATGTGTTCATGAGTTCAAGGCTAGATTATTGTAATGCTCTACTAGGTGGTTGCCCTGCACGCTTAATAAACAAATTCCAGCTGGTCCAAAATGCAGCAGCTCGAGTTCTTACTAGAACCAGGAAGTATGAGCATATTAGCCCAGTTCTGTCAAACCTGCACTGGCTTCCTATTAAACACCGAATACATTTTAAAATCTTGCTAATTACTTACAAAGCATTAAATGGTTTAGCTCCACAGTACTTGAGCGATCTCTTAACACATCATAGTCCTTCACGTCTATTGCGATCCCAAAATACTGACCAGCTTATAATACCTAGAATATCAAAGTCAACTGCTGGCGGGCGATCCTTTTCCTATTTAGCTCCTAAACTCTGGAACAGTCTTCCTATTACAGTTCGGGAAGCAGACACACTCTGTCAGTTTAAATCTAGACTAAAAACACATCTCTACAACCTGGTATACACATTACACATTATACATACATTTTTAATCCAAATCATGTAAAATGATTGTGCGCTATATAAGTAAAGGTGATGACTTGAAAGTTTTACAGTAAAACTTCTGATCAATCATTTGAAATCGGTTTCATCAACGTAGTGTTGCTGCAGTGTGATTGAGTGTCAGTGTGTAAATGATCTTGTGATCGCATTAATGTGATCAAACAGCGGATTGTCTCATGATCACAGAGATGCAGGTTAAACTCTTATCATAAACTCAAATTGTGATCCTAAACTTTACAAACCACAAAGTCAGTCGCACGTTATCACTGTCTATCAATCTGTCTATCTATCTGTCTATCTGTCTATAGTTGCTTTGCTGTTTTATTGCACATTGTTAATTGAAGCAACTTGAACTTAAACACACACTGTTCAAAGGTTTGGAGATAAAGTACTATTTTCAAAGACTTTATTTGGCATTCAATCGATCAAAAGTGCAGCAAAGACTAAAGATTTTTACAAAATATTTATTTTTCAAAGAAAGGCTGTTTTTTTACTTTATTCATCAAATAATCCTGAAAACGGTCAATAATAATTTCCATAAAAATAAGCAGCATCATAAAACTTTCTTGAGCATCAAATCATCATTTGAGAATGATTAAGATCATGTGACTGAAAATACAGTTTAAAATCTTTAAAATATTTTGAATTGTAATCATATTTCACAACATTGTTCTTGCATTGTTGATCAAATAAATTCAGCCTCAGAAAATATTTATTTCAAAAACGTTTAAAAATCTTACTGACCGCAAATGTTAAAATGTATAGAAATGTGTCCAAAAAGTCTGAGATCTCTTGGGAAAATCTTCAATTTTATATTTAATGCACAGTATTAATTACAAATCAGATGATCTGAATAATAATTTGAGTGAAATGCTGAATTCATGACCTCTAAATGTCGTGTGTGTTTGATTCCCCCGTTTTCTTCAGAAACAGCACAAGCTGAATCTCATGAACGTTTCAGTTTTAATCGGCTAACGCACAAAAATGATTCAAAATTACTTGACATTTTAATTGTTTTAAATATTAGAATTGACTAACGCACAAAAATGAAACGAGAATGCTTGAAAACAGCTGATTAATAGAGAGGAAGTGAAAGACGAGGGAAACTGCTGCCACAGCTTTAAATGATTGTCTGTTTCTTTCTCTCGTTCTGTATTAAAGCTGATAATCAACATCTCTTTCTAAAGCCCGGCCCTTCTTCTGATGATCCGCAGAACTCTGTCCCCACGTTTCATCACACACACACTATAAAAGCCTGTGGCTCTCCTCCTCTCACTCTCCTCTCTCACACACACACACACACACATCCAGCTTCACAATGCCGGCTGATTTCAATGGCACATGGGAGATGGTCAGCAATGACAACTTTGAAGACGTCATGAAGGCGATGGGTGAGGGATTTTCTTTTACTCTCGGCATAAACTGAAGTGCAGATCTCATTTCCACACATTACGCTGTTCTGATCGATCTCACTGTGATCCTGCTGAAATGAAAGTGCAGCTGCTGCAAAATCTCAGTTTTAAGAGTAAAGTTGCAGAAATATATTTAATCACATGAGCAACTTTCATTCTGCAACGGATCTGATGCATGTTCTCATTGTGCTTAATGCGTCAGACTTGATCAGACTTTATATGGACAATTACAGTCAAATAAGTGTTCATTCATTACTAATCAATACATTAATTGAATTAAATATTGATTTGTTAATGAATAAACAAAAGTAGTGCTTGTTCCAGGGTCAAAGTTCACACCGAGTCACAGTATCTTATCAGTCGCTTTCATAAAAGTGAGTGTGTGTGAGGTCATTCTGTTGCATCATGGGACGAAATACGACCCTTTCTCTGGTTTCAGACATTCATGCTTAAACTGTGCAGATCCTTCTTTCTCTGTCGGGGTTTCAGTGTTTGATTGTGTTCCTCTACACAGACATTGACTTTGCCACCCGTAAGATCGCAGTGCATCTCAAACAGACGAAAATCATCGTGCAGAACGGAGACAAGTTTGAGACCAAAACTCTCAGCACCTTCAGGAACTATGAGGTGGACTTCATCATCGGACAGGAGTTCGAGGAGCACACCAAAGCCCTGGACAACAGAATCGTGAAGGTGGGAGTCCAAAATAATGCAGGGTCTCGTTTCCTCTTGTTCTGCCGTCTCTGAAATAAGAAAACATACTTATAGTGGATCAGATGATAATACCATGTTCATTATTTATATTGCGCTTTATACAGAAAAGATGGATTACGGGGATTAAATGGAGGGAAAAAACGATTCACTGAAAAAACAGAATTCAGTTCTGCTGTAAAAACACAATAAAAACCGTCATTATTCAGTTGAAGTCCTTCAGTGTTGATTCAGATCAGTTCAATAACAGTGTGAAGATCATCAATATGAAATGATTCAGTTCATCTATGAAGCAGTTCAGCAGAAATAAAGTCCGGCTTGATTCAGTGCCAATAATATTGTTGAATATCACGTTTATATTCAGGCAGAAATGAAAGATTTTTAATTGAATTCGGATTACACAATTCTAACATAAAGAAATAAACTTAATGTTATGCATATTTGTTAATCATACATAAGCATAACAAGTAATATGTCTTTAATAGTATCATTAAACTGAATGTGTTTTTAATACAAAATAACCAGGTTTATAAATGCATCATCAATAAATACAGTTTGTTTCAATCTCATACGCATCACACTTATTTCTACGTTTCTAAACTGTGTAATCCCACTTAATGGACATTTTAACACTTAATAATCATCAATTTTACTGATTCAACCGCTCTGTTAGGCTGCTGTTCAGCCAAAACTAACTTTATTTTGATTGTTTTCCTGTTATCTCTGTAAAGCTGCTTTGAAACAATCTCTATTGTAAAAAGCGCTATATAAATAATGATGACTTGACTTCATTTGACTTTTGAGCAAAAAAGATACATATTGTACCATTAAATTGAGACCTAAATATTTTGCGTGCGTTGTTATGAATGATAACTATATCATATTTGCTCCTTTAATTCCCTCTGAGTTTTAGACATGCAGAACTAACTGAATAATAATGTCTTTCACGTCAGGAATGAGCAGATCTTTACATCTCTCACATCTGTGAAATATGTGTTTCAGACCCTGGTGACGTGGGACGGGGATAAACTGGTGTGTGTGCAGAAGGGAGAAAAGGAGAACCGTGGCTGGAGGCAGTGGATTGAAGGAGACATGCTTCACCTGGTAAACGACAAACTCACGCCATCAATTCAGCCATAAAACAAATCAATAAATCCGCCTTACACTTTATTTTAAAGTGACGTAGTTACATTGTACTTACTCTGATCAGAGTTACTGTTAGAGTTTCATTTAGTGTTTGTTACATGTAATTATGCATAATTACTGTTATTAGTAAGTACAGTAACGTGTAACTACATCACCTTAAAATAAAGTGTTGCCATAAATCTGCATGGTAATTGTTAATTATTAACATATTGATATTCAATTCTATTGACATATCATTTTAAATTCCCAAATAAACTTTAATAATATTCATGTTACTAACAAACACTTTAAAAAACGTATTAAGTGGAAAGTAATAAATAGTCACTTTAGAGATTCTACTATGAGTAACTATTCAGAGATATTAATCAGACAATCTACTCATACTCTAACAAGAGTTAGTCGACTTGTAGTTATAAAGTGAACAATAAAATATTAGCAAATGTTTCAGTGTCTCACACTGTCTCTCTCTCTTTTAGGAGATCCATTGTCTGGACAAAGTCTGCCATCAAGTCTTCAAGAAGAAAAACTAATTCTCCCTGAATAACTGGATGTTCACTCCTGCATTTGGAGTTGTGCTGTTCATATTTATTAAACACATTTTAATAAACAGCTTCAACCAAATACATTCATTTGGTTCTCCATGTGGGACGATTTCAATAAAGCTAATAAAAGTGATAATCTCAGCACTAATTAATAATTAACAATAATTTTGCAAGGTGTGGGTTTGGGTTTAATTAGGTGTGTTTTATTGAGAACAGCATCTCAAAGTTCACATGAATCATATAATTTGATAGGATTTAGCCAGAAGAGTGTGTGTGTGTGTGTGTGTGTGTGTGTGTGTGTGTGTGTGTGTGTGTGTGTGTGTGTGTGTGTGTGTGTGCGTGCGTGCGTGCGTGCGTGCGTGCGCGCGCACTTTCAGTACAGACCAAGCTTTAACGTATACTAAATGAATGTAGGTTTGACTCTTACTCTAAATGTGCTTTGGCCATAGGGAAAGAATAATAACCGACATCAAATAAAATAACATTTAAATAAAATCACAAAATAAAATACAGGTGAATAAAATACAGGTGAATTTAATAACATCATTAAGTGATTATTGGGCATTAATGATGAACACCTGTTGATAACAAGCAGAATAATTGAAGCGAAGACAAACACAAGAGCTACAAGTGACTTCAGCCACCGCCTTAGATGAAATCAACTGCAGATAAAAGAGGACATTAAATCTCTCCAGATCTCAGCAGAGGAGGATTAAACAACTCCACAAACAGCATCACCAGCTTGACGCATTACTAACCCGTCTTTCAATGAATGCTGTAATTGTGTGTTTATAAAGCACATTTGTTCTGGTACAAAAGCCAGAGGAAATATGATATGGTGATGATGATTAAATATTGATGATAAGAAGCATCATGTAGTGATCTCATTCACAGACTAATCTCTCATTCAGTGGGTGGTTTGTTATTAATTGAATTCACTATAGTGTCTAAAATGATATATGATCAAATCTATCATGAGTTTGTGATAAAATCTAGGAGTGTTGTGACAATCAGACAATATGAAGGATTTTACAGTTTTACAGAACACAAAGTTTTCATCTGTGAAATCACTCAGACTCACACAGACATCAAGAATCAGCATATGAATCACAATAATGTTGACAATCATAAAACCGTTCATGCTGCAATGCATGCTGGGTACCAGCATAGTACAAAACACATCTATGGCTCCCAGCATGCATTGCGTCATGAATAAATAATGCAGGTGAATCATATATTTTATTGCTTTTATGTTTGCTGATTTTATAACTTCAGTTGCTTGTTTTGTCATATTCAGAGTTTTATCTGAAAATTTTGTTTTGATTTATTCCCTTATTCGTGATGTCTTTGTGAGTCACTGACAGAATATAAAGAATTTAAAGTTTGTTTTTTCAGATCACTGATGGATATACGGTGTAGCGGAATTACAGTTAAGGCCCGAGGAGCAGATATGTTGAATGAAGAGCAGGAGTCAGAAGTGCAGTCAATAGAAGAAGTTTTAGTGAAGTTTAGTTTGCAGTTTCATCAGCAGAAGCTTCAGGTCTCACTAGGAGTTCGTAGGCCGCCCCTAATACAATAACATTGTTACAGCAATTATACTCTAACAGAGGGTGCTAATTACATCAATGATGACAGTTAAATGATTCTGATTGGCTAAGAAAGAAAGATAAACAAAACAAGTAATTTTCCACACAAGAACAGACAGTCTGAAGCATATCTTCGTTGATCACATGGTTGACGGATTAGTGACCTTCCACGTGGCTTGTCGAGAACAACAAGTCATTCCGTCTCCTTATGGTGCCAGCTAATCACCTCACCAATACAGATCATATTAACACACACACACACACAGAGCTTCTCCAAGGCTGAACTCGGCTCAGGCTCCAACTATCAACAGAAAGACTCAAAACATTCTGATAACATTTTCCATCTGGTGAGAAGTGCAGACAATATTCATCCTTACTCTATGGTAAAATACAGAAAAGCAAAGAAAGCCTTTAAGTAATAACTGGTTACATAGGTGACAGAATGAAATGTACAAATAAGGAAAAGAAAAGGATAAATATATATATAAATATTTCTTATTTTGTATATTATATATATATATATATATATATACACAAAATAAGAAATATACACAATATATATGTAACGATCACGAAGGGGTTGGTGCGCGATGCGGAGACGAGGAGACAGACAGGTTTCCAAACTGAAATCTCAACTTTAATATAAACCAAAACAAAAGACTTTACATACAAAACAAAGAGGCACACTTGTGCAAAAACAGAACTCAGGCAGGACATCCACACACAACAACCTAACTTCATTAACAACTGACAAACACAAGGGAAATGCAAGAGTGATATATACACAAGGGAAAATCACAAACACCTGGGAGACTAACGAGCAAGTGATACAATACAGGTGCAGGGAGTGAAACAATAACCCGATAGACAGGAAGTGAAACAATGACAAGACTGACAGGAAGTGACAGAGAAGAACAGTGTTACAATATACAAGCAGCAATGGATTTCCGAATCGTCTCTATCAACAGTATCTACAAGGATTTCCAGTCAGGATTTAGACCATATCATAGTACTGAAACTGCTCTCATTAGAGTTACAAATGATTTGCTCTTATCATCCGATCGTGGTTGTATCTCTCTGTTAGTGTTACTGGACCTTAGCTCTGCATTTGATACTATTGTCCACAAAATTATTTTGAATAGACTCAAAAATTATGTTGGCATTATTGGAGTTGCATTAGCCTGGTTCAAATCATACTTATCTGACCGTTATCAGTTTGAAGCAGTAAATGAGGAGATGTCATATCGATCACGGGTTCAGTATGGAGTTCCTCAAGGTTCAGTACTAGGACCATTGCTTTTCACCCTGTACATGCTTCCTTTGGGTGCAATTATTAGGAAGCATGGCATTAGCTTTCACTGTTACGCCGATGATACTCAGCTCTATATTTCTTCTCATCCTGATGAAACGTACCAATTCACTAAATTAACAGAATTCATAACTGGTATAAAAAATTGGATGACTAGTAATTTCCTACTACTTAATTCTGAAAAACAGAGATTCTAATTATTAGACCAAAATGTTCTGCGCGTAATAATCTAGACTACTGCCTAACACTCGATGACTGCTCTGTCAAGTCTTCGTCGTCAGTTAGAAACCTGGGTGTGCTCTTTGATACCAATCTTTCATTTGAAAGACATGTTTCTAGCATCTGTAAAACGGCATTCTTCCATCTTAAATATATATCTAAATTGAGACATATGCTCTCAAAGACAAATGCGGAAAAGTTAGTTCATGCGTTCATGAGTTCAAGGCTAGATTATTGTAATGCTCTACTAGGTGGTTGCCCTGCACGTTTAATAAACAAAGTCCAGCTGGTCCAAAATGCAGCAGCTCGAGTTCTTACTAGAACCAGGAAGTATGAGCATATTAGCCCAGTTCTGTCAAACCTGCACTGGCTTCCTATTAAACACTGAATACATTTTAAAATTTTGCTAATTACTTACAAAGCATTAAATGGTTTAGCTCCACAGTACTTGAGCGATCTCTTAACACATTATAGTCCTTCACGTTTATTGCGATCCAAAAATACTGACCAGCTTATAATACCTAGAATATCAAAGTCAACTGCTGGCGGTCGATCCTTTTCCTATTTAGCTCCTAAACTCTGGAACAGTCTTCCTATTACAGTTCGGGAAGCAGACACACTCTGTCAGTTTAAATGTAGACTAAAAACACATCTCTTCAACCTGGCATACACATAACACATTATACATTTTTAATCCTAATCATGTAAAATGATTGTTAGGCTGCATATTTTAGGTCAGCCGGAACCGGGAACATTCCCATAACATCTGATGCAATGCAATAATCCAATGCATTTAATCTCACTTTACAGACCAATGTACAAAAATGCAAAAACAACTAGAACTGTTGTGTAAATTATTAAAATTGTAAAAAAATAAGTTTCTGATAATCAGTCTCACACCCATAAGTTGAACACAGGCTTTTCTGCAGGTTGATCGTAAACCCCAAACACTGAAGCTGTGCAGACTTGAAAATAATCAAAGATATTTGAAAAGGAACAAAGACTTTTGCTGTGCTGTTTCAACCCCCGCTTTCTTTCTTACCACAAGCATCATTTGGAAATCCTAAAGACAAAGAGTGTTGATAGAGGTCAATGCCAGAAATGCCAAGATGAAGTTCAAAAGCTTTAGAAAAGTGTGTGATCGTAGCAACATGGTTATTCTTGCATTAATGTTTTGTTTTTCAGAAGAACAGTTGTTCATACATAGCTCGTTCAAAAACCAGAAAATATGAACACATCACACCAGTCCTTAGGTCCTTGCACTGGCTTCCAGTTACATTTAGAATTGATTTTAAAGTAATGTTACTTGTTTATAAATCACTCAATGGCCTAGGACCTCAATACATTGCAGATATGCTCATAGAATATAAACCTAACAGATCACTAAGATCATCAGGATCAAGTCACTTAGTAATACCCAGGGTTCACTCAAAGCAAGGAGAGTCTGCTTTTAGCTGTTACGCCAGCCGCAGCTGGAACCAGCTTCCAGAAGAGATCAGGTGTGCTCCAACAGTAGCCACATTCAAATCAAGACTCAAAACACATATTTTTACCTATGCATTTGCAGATTGAGCACTGTGCTATGTCCGAACTGTTTGCATTTTATTTTATATGTATTATCTTTTTATTCTTTTAATCATTTTTAATGTTTTATTTTTATCATTCTTCTTTATGTAAAGCACTTTGAATTACCATTGTGTATGAAATGTGCTATACAAATAAACTTGCCTTGCCTTGCCTTACATTTCACTGTTCTCATGACTACATGAAAGTGTAGGGAATGCATCCAATATTAAGGTAATGTAGTATTCAGGATTTGTTCATCCTTGGAAAGTAATAGTGCAGACAATTATACATATAAGATCATTTCTTTTGAAGTAGGCCTATTTGTAGAGATGAATTTGGAGTCTATTATACACTATTAGTGATAATACCCAGCCAACACATCCATGTGGGGCCCAAAGGGGTTGCACCTGGGCTGATTTCTGGGGCCCACCTGGGCTACCCAACTGGGACCCAGCTAATTTTGTCCTCAGTTTCCATGGTGGCCCGACATGGGTTAATGATGGGCCCTTGATGGGCACCATATAGGGCCCATTTGGGTAATCCCATAGGAGACTGCTTACATGGGTTTATGATGGGCCCTTGACGGGCTCCATATAGGGCCCATTTGGGCAATCCCATGTGGGGCCCATAGGAGGCTGCTTACATGGGTTTATGATGGGCCCTTGATGGGCACCATATAGGGCCCATTTGGGTAATCCCATGTGGGGCCCATAGGAGGCTGCTTACATGGGTTTATGATGGGCCTTTGATGGGCACCATATAGGGCCCATTTGGGGCCCAAAGGAGACTGTTTAATGGGTTAATGATGGGACCTGGCTAGGTTTTATGTAGGTCTCGTGTGGGCCACAACAGCTATATATATGGGCTAACATACTTGTTTGTTTGGGTTACCTTATTTTACAGTAAACCCCTAACTACAAATATTACATTTAACCCAATAAAGTACAGTAAAATGTCCAGAAAAGTCAATGAAGAAAGACCAGTAGCTCATGCTATCATTTATTAAGAACTTTTTAAAACTCAAATACAAAACACAAAGTGCAGTAATGCTCCAGTAACATATTTGTTATAATAACCTCTTGAACTGAAGAGTTCCCAAGACAAAACAAGCCAAAGCAACAGTGTGGCTCCTCAGTCCTCCGTTCTCACTCTCCCAGTGGCCCTTTGAAAAGATAGAACAAATTAATATATTTTACCACTCGTTATATTAAAATATCTAAAATGTTATATAATACATATACAATTAATTTTATATTTTTAGTTTAAACATGTCAGATTGATTAGCCTTTCGTATCTCACATCACGCTGTTAATCAGTGGTTCTAAACCACATTTTGCATGTCTCTTTAATCAAACACACCTGATTTAGGTCATCAGTTTATTAGTGGATAACCCAAGACCTGGGGTCAGTTGCATAAATAAGTGTCAAAAATAAGTATTAGACACAGCGTCTAGTATTACATTCACAGCGACCAAAAACAACTAAGTGACAGCAAAATGTCTAAAAGCTGATTTATTCTTCTGCGTCAGACATAAGCCGTAGCCTGTGCATCGGTTATAATTTATACTTCTGCGTCGTTGTCCACGTCAAATGCAGCACACATGCGGACCGCTAGTCTGCAGTGTCCACAGGCATGTTGATGTGTGACCCGCAGTACCACGGCAAAAGCCGAAGAAGATGTAACATTAAAGTATAGTAAAGTGCAAAAATCACACACAAAACAAATACATAGGGAGGGAGGGGTTCTAGCAAACCAACAGAGCGTAGAACACGCTGTCAGATTTTTGGAGAGGTGCATGTCAGGCAACAGCGTAGCTGCGTGAACTACACAGCCTATGGCGTAGCTACGGTGTAGGTTTGACACTAAAGTATCCATTGGGCTTAAGAGTGCACATAGTAATAAATTATTATAATTTCTTTGCATCTCTTACTCATCTTGCTCTCCAACATGTGCCCTCGCAGTCCGGTTTCCTCCCCTGTCCCTGGCACCAATGAGCCACTTTGACACTGCCTTTTCTGCTTATTTGGTTCGTAAGGGCTTTTTTTTCTTCAAGCTGCCTGTGAAATGCATATAAACAAAGAGCATAATAGAGATTAAATTCCATATTTGACCACTCAAAGAAGCAGTTCTCCAATTTTACTGTTTTCCACAAAGCAATGGTATCAAATAAAATATTGACATAAATCTCCAAAATGCTTCAAGAAACCTACCTGACAAAAATCTCACTGGATTATGTAATGGTCGCACTGTAGAGCCCCGATATTATTACATGCCTAGTACAGAGTGTGTAAATATATCAATATATAAATTTAGTCTTACCTTCTTTTTCGCTTCCCTTTTCCCATATTTCCTCCAGAATCTGATTCCGCCTGCAAGTCAGAGGTCACTTCAGACTTTAGAAGCTTTGCTGTGGCATGGGCATAGTTTCCTGTAGGTTATAGGCATAAAAAAAGCATACCTTATTTGTGTGTAATTTGACACATAATTATCATTATAACTATCACCATTCCACACTCAATAAAAACATTACCTGCTTTTCCCAATATGCGCACTTTAAACTGTGGCCAGTCAGAATTTCACAACTTCATCCTTTACTGCCTTGCTGATGCGTCCTCACTCACTCAGCTCTCAAGCAGCCTCGATTCCTTTCATACACGGACAATAAACATTTTAGAGATTAGACATTCCTAAAGATTTTTATACATGATAAAATTATACATAAACACATTCATGAGTACTGAGGGGTTTTAAACAGCAAATTAGTCATTCAGATAACAAATTTTATTTTAAACATGAAACATGTACTGAGTGAGCTAGCTGCTACGGGCCTGCTCTCTCTCTCATGTGTACCAGTCCCGAATGTGCAGAACGCGGAGATCGCATAATTCAGTGGAAAATCAATGTGCATTATAGTTCAGTGAATAAATGCCTATTAAACACATGAAAGTGCATTATATCTCAATGAATGTGCCCAATTTTTGGACTAAAAGCGCTATGGTCTGTGTTTTGTGTAACGTATAATTCTGTGCTTAAAAATAAACGGGAGCAGACAGATTGAACAGGTGTCAAAATACCGATAACGTTAATTATTTTTGGGCGTTTGATGTGCGCACTATAAATGCCATTGAGGTATATCGTAAAACAGTAGTCAAATATAAGCCTCAACTCGAAACAATTCAATAACAGTTTGTAAATTATAAGAAAATATATTACTCTAATATTGTAACTCCTATCGTTTTTGTTATGGGGAGCCACAAAAAAACGGCGAACATTTTTCAAAAAGAGGCGCGATTTCTGAGGATAGATGTCTAACTGTAATTGTCAACATTCTAACGAGACAATAGTTAAACTAATGCTTTGGTTAACACTATGTTGTGAAAACTAGGTATTTCTAATACATTTTACTTTTCAGTTTTTATGTAGTGTTGTAGTTCTTACCTTAAGTATAGTTGACAGCAAAATCACCAACGGAAAATAGACGAAAGTGGCGCGCAACAGCGGGTGGGGGATGGTAGTGTTGTTTAAGATCTCGCGATATAGTCGACAGGGGGATGGGAATTGCTGCGTGAGTTCCTGCAATAGTTTTGACCTCACAATTATTTTATTTATTTTTTTCAAATCGTGGGCTCTTGATCTTTTTAAAATCAGAAAATGTGGTACAATTGCATGAGTGTTCACATTTTTTAATTTTTATTTAAGTAGGTTGTTAGTCCAAGTGTCAAAGCAACAAATATATGTACTGTCTATTTGATTTTGATTTAAATTATGATTAAATTAAGATTGCTAAAATTAATTCAAGTGTCACAACAACAACAAAAATAATTTTAAAGGCATATATGCACATTGTAATCACCTATGGAATTAATTATATTTGCACTTATGCAATTATGTTTGTATTTGATAAAACAAAAAGGGTCCCATGTGTAGCCCATTTTTAGCCCATGCACAAATTTCCCATTAAATACCCACCTGGGAACCACATGGGGAGCCCAGCTGGGTTCACCCATATGGGTCCTAGCTGGGTCACCCAAGTGGGCCCCAGATAAGATGCCCACCTGGGTGGACCCATGTGGGTCCTAGCTGGGTAACCCAAGTGGGCCCCAGATAAGATGCCCAATTTGAGCCCATGCCCACTCTGTACCCCTGTAGCCCATGTAAAACCCATGTGGGCCCCACATTCACGTGTTTGCTGGGTAGTCATAGTCTTTGATTAATTAACTGAGTTTATGATACTGAAACAGTTTTATGTATTTATGTCAGTAATTACTATGTAGTCTGTGTATAAAAACATTCAAAGGAAAATTAAATATATAAATATTTATCTAATTTACACATATTTACGGTATTCGACATTTCAGTCTTTTTTAATCTCTCAAATGAGCAGATAGTTTACAAATAAAAAGTACTAGTTCTCTTTTTCTTCGAGGGGAAACAGAAAATGCTCGTAATATCGAGAAATCAACTTGTTTTGTCAGATTAAATCGAGAAAATTAAATCGAGATCGAGATTAAAACAAAAAACACCGCCTTTTATTTTAGGGCCGACGGAATGCGTGAACATTGCAGCGTCCAATCATAGAGCTGGGTGCAGCGCTGCTCTACTTTCATTGGATTGTATTGTTGATTGACAGGTCAATCACACCAATAGTTTCAACGGATTTACTCTGAAGGGCGTCACCCACGCCGGTCCCATTTTCTGTAGTTTTCGTCCATTTCATTTTGCTGCGCGTGAATCGTAACGGGACAACATGGCGACGCAGACGGCCCGCTACTACAGTGAAGGCGGCAGAGCGACCAAACGCCAGAAAACGGACGGCGAAGGAGGAATGGCGACCGTAAGACAATCCTCTGCTCTCATACATTTATATATTTTATCAGTAGTTTAATCTGGCGCAGTTTTGTTTGGTTAGCATGCAGAGTTAGCATTAGCATGCTAACCAAACAATCGATCCGCAGCGTGCTGGACTTTTCCTCCACCAACGCACATACGACCAAATGAGGTGATCGTGATGGAAATGTTCTGCTGTGTTGGTGCGAAATGAGTGTGTTTTCCACGCCAGGCGTGTGTGTGAATGAATGGATCGTGTTGCATGTGAGCGTCGTCATAGATATCGGATGCACGTGTTATTAATTACTATTATCTGTTTGTTCAACATGCGGGACCGTTGCATTTACATTAATGCTTGTATCTTGAATGCAATGCAAGTCGCTTTAGATCAATTTTGACATTCTAGTCAGTTATTGCTTTAACTGGGACTCGAACCCTACTTCGATGTTGCAAGCGCCAGTTTCAACTGATTGAGCAACAGGGAAGCCATTAATGCTTTTAGGTTAAGAGAATGTGCTCTGATTGTGCTCCTTATACGCTCTATACAGCATGCATAAGTGTTAATATCATAATTAAGTTATGTTTGTATATGTTTTAAGCAATTACGGCTGTTTTCTGGACTGATGTTGTGCTTTGTGTTTAACAGGAAGGCTATGATGACCCACATAAGACCCTCCCGTCTCTCGTAGTGCATGTGCGAGGGTTAGTGGACGGGGTTTTGGAGGCAGACATCGTTGAAGCCCTGCAAGAGTTCGGTACCATTAGGTAACTGTCGTGCCGAACCTCGATTTGATCAGTTGTGAAATGCGTTGTGACTCATCCATCTCCGTCTCTCTGCAGTTACGTTGTGCTCATGCCCAAGAAGCGTCAAGCCCTGGTGGAGTACGAGGATATGAACGGGTCTTGCAATGCTGTTACTTATGCCAACGACAACCAGATCTACATCGCCGGACACCCGGCGTTCGTAAACTACTCCACCAGTCAGAAGATCTCCAGGCCGGGCGACCCTGATGACTCCCGCAGTGTTAATAATGTCTTGCTTTTCACCATCATGAACCCCATTTATCCCATTACCACGGTAATTCCCACAGCTGCTTTCTTTGTAGGATTACAATTCTTTTCATTTTCACAATTCGCACTAATTTTCTTGCCATTTTATAGGATGTCCTGTATACTATTTGCAACAACTGTGGTCCCGTTCAGAGAATCGTCATCTTCAGGAAGAATGGTGTCCAGGCCATGGTGGAATATCCTTTTCTGCTTCAGAACGAGCCCTAATTTGTTTTGCAGCAACATCAAGGTCATGGGTTTGATTCCCATGGAAAGCAAGAACAATTAGATTATCAGTGCGTTTCTTGAAGCGTCTGATAAATGTAAATGTTTGCGAATCATTCCTTCTCTTTTACAATGTGTGGTCTAAGAATGTCTTTCAAACGTTGGGAAGTTTTAATGCAAGGAGCTGATTCTCCAAAACTATGGGTTTCAAGAGTGCTTTAAATATTGACATCTGTAGTCGTGATTTCCTCTTTATTTCTTTAATTCCTCACACGTTTGATTCGGTTCAGAGCGCCCAAAGGGCCAAGGCCTCGCTCAACGGGGCTGATATTTACTCCGGCTGTTGCACACTAAAGATCGAGTATGCCAAGGTGAGGTTCACTGTCTGATAATGCTACAACAATTCTGATGATATCCAATATGCATGAACGGCTTAAAAATGTAGTTTCAGAGGGACTATCATTTTGTTAAAAATGTAAAAGCAAGTACAGTAATACCTCGGTTTATGAGTGAATTTTTATACGAGCAAATCGGGGGAACGAGAATTGTATCGGAGTGCGAGAAAAATATTCCCTCGTCCAAGTCCTAACGACAGTCTCTCACAAATCCCTTCACTCGTTCATTCTCTCAGCGTCGCTCGGTTTGGCTGCATCATTCACCACAGTGATACTTTTATAAGTGATTTACAGCGGTTTTACCTCGTGTTGTAACATTAATTGTGATCGCTATTGTTCACGTAGTGAAATATACACGTACAGTTCAGCATATAGACAATGACCTCAAGATGAGGAAGAAAGAAGGGATGAAATTCTCCCTGTAAGCAGTAAAACCCTCTCGTCTCCTTCACGCCAGCAGCGACGCGACTCAAAGCTGAAGTGCGTTACAGTACATTGTCAATTATTTTTAGTTTAATTGCCAATTATTAATTAGTATTTATGAGATCTTAATGGTTATAATTTTAACTGTGATAGGGTAAAACCAAAAAAATATTTAAAATGGGCATTTATGGTTGTGTGGAACGAATCAAGTGATTTTTAGTGCATTCTTATGGGGAAAATTGTTTTGGTGTATGAGAATTGAGTTACGAGTTCTTGGAACGAATTAAACTTGTAAACCGAGGCATTACTGTAATAGCAAAAAAGTTTTCTTTATTGCACCAATAGATAACCATACAAATAGTTTTTTTTACCCAAACATGTTTTTACCCCATGTTATGACCCAATTTCCGCCATGCCTACTCAAGCACTAAGGTACAAAGCTATTTTTCTCTCTCTCTCTCTTAGCCGACGCGCCTTAACGTGTTCAAGAATGACCAGGACACATGGGACTACACCAATCCAAACCTGAGCAGCCAAGGTACCGTTACCCTACATCTGCTCTGACATTTCTCAGCGCTCTTACTGCCACTGTGGGGGTAATAAGTGGGTGGGATCGGGGCATCGTAGAGCCGCAGCAATGAATCCAGTGTTTCTCCTGTGCCGAGAGTTAGGCATACGTCTATACGCCAACATCTACACCGCATGTTGTGTATGTTTTCCAGACTCTCTGAGGGCAAAGTAAAAAGCCGTATCTGTGTGATCTTGCTAAGGCTTCCTCCGAATTGTGTCCTTCTGATATCTCACAGGCTTCCTTTTCCAGCAAAGCCCGTCACTCGTCAGTAATGTGAGGGGCAAGTGGCTTATTGGGTGACGCGCCATGTGGGTGGATTACCAGTCCATGGTCTTCTGACCCGCTTTATGGTCAACATGAAACTATGATTGCAACCCATTTTACTCTTACAGGCGAAGTGATATTTAAGAATAAAATGGAGGTGGGGAAATTTTGTATGTTGTAAAAGAAAAAAGAGGATTGGTTATCGCTCGAAATGAAGTGGTTTCGTTGTTCTTCAGAATAACATGCATTGATTAGTTCACCAAAAGTCTGTAAATGGGAACAATTCTGAGTTCATGTTGACTTTTAGGACTCTTAGGATTGATTTCGGCCCGAGGCCACCAACGGTTTACTCAAAGAAATTAGTCACCATTGCAGTTCAACGAACCAAAGGCCTTTGAAAGAAGCCATCTTTCTGGCGCTCACGCGGGCCATTTGCTCCTCACATTCATGCGGCACATTTAGAGAGAGCAATACGAAAGCACAGAGCCTTCCAGCATATCAAGTGCGACAACCCAACACTCAGTACATCTGGACACTGGGGGACATTTCCTAGATTTCACTGAAGACACAAGTTCCTCAGACTTCCAACACCGTACCAGTCAACAAACCACTGCTTCCTATACCTGCGAGAACATTTTCCAGAAGGACAAACACTCATTTCACTCTCGTGAAACTGCAAGACATCCTGACACGCACCATTTAGCACTCATCACCTCCAACAGAAATGACACTGCCAACGAAGACACTCTTCCTGTTGAACGGCAGTACACATTGAAGGATTTGGGGTTTCAGTGCAAGTAGTTACGGCTCCCACACCCATTCAACTTTCTCCCTTTGTTTCTTACGGGTCAAGAACAAGACACACACCTCACTGCTAACAAGGGGAGTTTTTGACACGCATCCTCAAGTGACACCACGACACAATTCAAACAGGCTCTGCTCTTCATTCATGTCAGACTGTTGACATCCACAGACAAACAGCCTTCTCTGAACCAGTCTGTCTTTCTCTGGGCCACGTCGTCTTTCTCTCGCCGTGCCAATCGTTACAACACAAACCCCCACACCTACAAATCTTCACTCGTCAACAGCTGATGACACTAAACCACTCGAGACACCGAAGACACCGCAGACGCACTGACACGCAGACACGTCAAGTGTTTTTCACTCAGTGGAAGCTGGTGTTTCAGATACGCTCTCTTCCCCCAACATGTCTTCCTCCTCTAGTCCTTCCCTTTCACGATTCCTCCTCTCTCTTTCTGTCAATATGTGACGTTTTTTCCCTTTTTTTCAGTCGTATGACTACTGTGTAACACCTCCCGTATGACGCAGGTTGGCTTTGTGTCTCTAGTGGAAGTGCCAAGTCAGTCTGAATTGAGCATAAATTGCTCCAGCTTTTCGACCTCCGTAAGAAGACAGGCTTTGAAATGTGAATGTGGAGCAAATGCCTGCATCAGTGGAGCTTTGAAACCCATCTGAAACTAAGAAGAGTGCTTGGGAAATCAGTGGAATGGACTGGTGGGGGAGGAAATGGAAAGTTAAGTGCGAAATGGAGGAAGATGCTCAACGGTGGCTATTTTACGACATGTTCTACTTGCCCCATCCTTCAACCCCCAACCCTTACGTTCGTACTGTAAGTAACCCCAAGCTTCTGTTGTCTTGGAGTGATACGCTCATAGTCTAATGTTTCATGGGGATGTGTGACCGAATGTTTGACTAACTTGACCTTTTCCTTTTCAGTTGAGTTTGTTTTGTCTTCCCTCATTGGGCTACCGATTTATGTGGTTCAGTAAGGTGTTGGGTTGTGCTTCTGTGAACAACAGTGTTATACTTCTGATCCTCTGAGATGTATTTAGGCGTGATTAGTACCACTTTTCCACTGACGGGGCAATAGCCCCCCCATCTACACCAAACACAAGGCGACTGCTCTCGACAGGCCTTTTGAACTAGGGATGCACCAATATTCAGTATTGGTATCCGTGTCAGTCCTGCGGTTTTTATTGGTTTCTTGTATTGGTCAGACAGGAACAATCCAAATCCAATACGAAGTACTCACGGATATTACTGTTAAGCTCCAAAAAATTCAAAAACATTTATAAAGCTCTATATTTTAGATATATACACACTAGGAATGTGCGAGTAGTCGACTACACGGTACAGAGTGCGACTAGTAGACACCGAAAACACTAGTTGACTACACGAGAGAGAAAAAACACACAAGATTTTATAGTTCAAATGATGTTTTAATCTTACATGTAACCCTCCTACACGTGGGATTAGAGCGATGCGTGCGTCTCGTGATCAATTGCTAAATCCAAACGTGTTTTCGTGCGTTGGCTGGCGCTGCGGTCGCGACAGACGCGCTCAGTGTTTGTCATATATCACAGCTATTCAGCTTTCAACCACGTAGACGTTTAAATGCGCTGAACACTTACTGTCATGTATTTCGATAGAAGGGACTGAATTTACGTGCTGTAAATCCGACGGATCAGACTCTCTGAACTGCGGCGCCTGTCGCGCATCAGCTGACATGATCATTATAAAGGCTTTTAAGTGACAACGCATTCACTTCCACATATTTGAGAATTGGAATATCAGGTAATTGATAGTTCACAAGTGTTTGAATATTTTGAATAAATAAGCAAAACTAAATAAATGAGATGCGTCTGTCATCCGAGCAGAAACTAAATCTTTACCGCAGATCTCCCATGCGTTTTGTTTATATCAGTCGCGGCGGGTTTAATGACCACTGAAAGACGAGCGAGGTGTGGGAGTGTTTTAAAGTAGGAGAAAGAACCGTGTTTTATAAACTGTTATTACATTTTCGTTTAAACGACTAGCAAATTAGTCAAAGCACATCCCTAATACACACATTCATTCAGTACTGTGCAAAAGTCTAAGTATTTTTGCCCAAAAAATTATTACGGCAGTTTTTTTATTTTTTGCTGTAGTGTGTCAGTAGCAAATATCAGTTTACATTACCAAACATTAATTTTTTCTTTAATTGTAAATACCGGTCTGATCTGATCTCTCGGTCATCAAGTCTGTCTGGGATTACATGAAGAAACAGAAAAAAACTGAGACTAAATCCAGAAGAATTGCAGCAACGTCTCCAAGAAGGCTGAAGAAACCGACCTGTAAAGCTCCCTGAAACTCTACACCGCTTTAAATGCCAAGGGTTTTCATTTAGTTAACAGAAGTTAATTGCTAATCTATTTATGACAATATCATTTGAAAGCATTATTACACATCTGCGTTAAAAACCTTTCACAGTACTGTAGCTTTGCAGGCCAGTTTCTTCAAGCGTCTCAGACATTCATTTGGATTCAGTCTGTCTCTTTTTTTTCTGTTTCTTCACACTCACACACTCGATAAGAGTAGATCATACCGGCTGTTTTCAGACTCCTTCTGCATACAAAACTCATTGGATTATAACAATTAATGGCAAAATAAATGTTTGGAAATGTGAACTGAAATTTGCTACTGACACTACAGCTAAATTTATCATTATAAACATTTTGGGTGAAAATACTAAGTGTGTGTGCATGAATACTTACAATTAAGGGTGAAATGTCTAGTTTTACGCAAGGTTAGCTAAATGTACCTCACACAGATTTCCATTCATTCACATTATATTTGAGTGTTTTACACAGAGTAAGAACTTTAAATGGTTGACAAAAGCAAAATCACTGAGAATTTGATATTGATTTATTTTGTGGCGAATGTTTTAGAGAGGATAAGACTTTTGCAAAAAAAAGTTCAAGTGTCGTCCCTGGTGTTTAGTGCGTAGTTTACCAGCCATATTCAGGATTTTAGGAATCAAATCAGTTTTGAAAAAATGGTATTGGTGCATCCCTGCTTTAAACCTGGAGCTCGAAGAAGCACGAACCACTCAAGCCCAAAGTCTGCTCCAGTTTATGCGTTCGCTACGGTATGTGTACGGTGCGTCTTTTTAAAAGCTGGAGGTTGCATTAGTCGACTGCTTACGTCTTTCAGGGTGCCTGATTTTAGAGGATTTCATTCCAAAGTACGAGGTGTAAATTAGTCGTTTAGCCCTCAAGAGGATTACTTTCACGGATGGGGACTCACGATGCATACAGCCGACAAATGCGACCTCCAGAGGGATCTGAGGGTGGGTTAACAGATTTTTAACTTCTGGAGAGAAACGGTGCAGACATTGGACAAAGATGAATCTTTCTAGGGTACGCTGACCATCTGTTTGTTCAAATAGCGTATCCTTTGAAACGCTGTGTGTTCAGCTGTACGCATACACTCAGCGACTGTCAAAACTCAAGTGTGCGTTGGGCTTATAATCAATGGTTGAGGGTCGAGAAAATCTTCCTAATGCAAAACAACCGGTAACAAAACAACCGAGTCAGTACTTTTCTTCACTGTATATGAATCATTTTCAGCTTGGTTTGTCTTGTGTAATGAGCGATTAAAGGCATGGTGCATTTACGTTCCTGAATCTAGTAAAAAACCTGTAATGTGATTGTTCAGAAATGTCCGTGAGATTGATGTTTGCACTGTGTGTACCTGAACAGGTGCAGATGCTGATGGCAATGGGGGCAATCAAGGTGTGTGTCTGCAGTAGACGTCCCGTCCTCCCCCTCACACACACTCACTCCCAAACATACACGTGTCGTGGCGACTGGCCCATGAGTTCTTCGCTCTCAATGCTTTTTTAAAAGTTTGATTGATTATTAGCCATCTGACTGTTTGCGAGCAGTGATAAATGGGTTATAATGTGTTTTAATGGGTGAATCTCACAAAGCACTTCATGTGGCAATTACCGTAATGCAGAAAAATAGGTTTTGTTGATTTTAAATAAGTCACATTACCATATTCTTATATTTGAATGTAGTTTAAAAAAAAGTGATGATTTCTTATAACTGTCAGAATAAATCACATTGATGCTTGATATACTGTACAAAATGTAATGTTTTACTTAATTTTCTTTTAAGAGATATGTTTGAGATTCACCCTAACAGCATCACCCTTTTTATTTTTCGTGTGTGTGTGTCGTTCTCGCTGTTCTTAAAGCACATGCCAGTCACATTAACGTTAAGTCAGTGTCCTGTCGCCTCTCAGCGGACTCATTTTTCACTCTCTTCCCTTCTGTCTTTGCCCCATTCCCTTTCTTTTCTTGGCCTTCTCTTGCTTCTCAGATATGAACGCCAACCCCAACAAGCGCCAGAGGCAGCCGGCTCTGCTGGGAGACCACCCTCCGGAGTATGGTAAGGCTTGCGGGGAACACGCGATTACACATTTGCCCGCAACCAGGGGAGTGAATGTTAAAACAACACCAAATTGGGGCGCTTTTATCACAGTGGCAGCAAGATGGTGCTGTTGAAGTAACTTTAATTTAAGAGAAGGGCGTGTAAAATACTCCTAACCTGCCCGCAACCCCCACCCATGTGGTCTATGTCATTTTTTGGGATTCTCAGGTGGGTACCATGGATATCAAGAGGAGAGCTATGGCGGACCCTATGAAGGCCGGCGGATGGGGCCTCCCATTGGGGGTCCGAGGCGTGGTGGGACCAGTCAGCGCTACGGCGGACAGTACGGTCCTCCACCTCCACCCCCTGGAGAATATGGTGCGCACGCAGACTCACCGGTGATCATGGTCTACGGCCTGGACCCTGTTAAAATAAACGCAGACAGGGTCTTCAACATCTTCTGCTTGTACGGGAATGTGGAGCGGGTGCGTATATGACAACAGCCTGCGGGTCAGACACTGCCAGAGTGCAAACGGCTTCAGTTTAAAGCTTGTTTTTGTTTTCTAAATGTAGGTGAAGTTCATGAAGAGCAAGCCTGGCGCTGCCATGGTGGAGATGGGCGACTGCTATGCGGTGGATCGGGCCATTTCACATCTCAACAACAACTTCCTGTTCAATCAGAAGCTCAACGTGTGGTGCGTTCCCACTGCACTTCTGTTTTTTGTTTAAAATTTTCAATGGCAGGTGGATCTTATAGGGTTTGTTTCGTATTTTGCATTAAAAATGGAGCTTAATTGAATTAACATTTTGGAACATTTCAGTGTTCAATCATTAAGCGCGTATTACACCCATTATTTTTTTAAATACTTGTGCTTCATTAAGAATATTTTTTACATTTATGATAAGAATCTAAGAAAAATGAAACCTGTTTTATAGTGATTTGGAGGTGAAATATGACCCGCACTATCATTCAAAGGTTTAGGATGTTTTAAGATTTAAAACTAAAAAAACGACGAGGAGGGTGCGGAGCGGGACAGAGGCGCTAAGTTGGTAACTGAAACATTTTTATTTTCTGGAGCTTCCAGGACAGTGATAAAGGACCACTGGTTTAATGCATCCTTGCTATTACTACTTTCCAAAAGAATAGTAGTAGTGTATATATCTATTCCAACTCTAGATTGTTCTTCATACAGTCTACAAACAATCACAGTTACCGTAAGCTGATTGGCCTCTGCTGATCCTCTAGCCAATGAGATCGCTTGCTCAACATTTAAATAGTCTGGTTTAGTGTTTTCTGAATAGGTTAGTCCTGCAGTTCCTCCCGAGCCCCCCTCCCCCTCCACAGGATGCCTGTGTATCTAAAGGCAGTAGCCAGTCCACACTTGCTCTCAGCAGCAGGAAGCATAATTTAGTAATTCAACTCTTCCGTTTGTTTTGTCTTTTCATGCCAGTGTGTCGAAGCAGCAGGCGATCATGCCCGGCCAGTCGTATGAGCTAGAGGACGGGACCAGCAGCTTCAAAGACTTTCACGGGAGCAGAAATAACCGCTTCACTTCTCCAGAGCAGGCGGCAAAAAACCGCATTCAGCATCCCAGCAACGTCCTCCACTTTTTCAACGCCGCACCCGAGGCTTCACCAGAGTCCTTCACCAGGGTCCGTTCATCACACCAAAGAGCGTCAGGATCTCTCTTGTCTTATGTTATTTGATTTGTACATTTCAAACCTTTCATCTCATTCCAGATCTGTGAAGAACTGGGTGTAAAGAGTCCTTCCAATGTCAAGCTTTTTGCAGCCAAAGGTTTGTAATTTAATAAATTGCTTAATTTATGTGTTGCATTGTAAGTAAGAGCATAACTCGGCATAAACTAATTTAAAGTGCAGTCTTTTCGTCAGTTTGGGACACTTTAATGCCATCTACACACCTCTGTTGATGTAATGTTTCCAATGCTTTGCTGTATTGAATAGGTTCCACATCAGAGAGGAGTTCTTCAGGGCTTCTGGAGTGGGAGTCTGTGAACGACGCCATGGAGGCCCTTGCTATGATGAACCATCACCAGATGAAGAACCCGAGTGAGTGACCTCATCATTGGTGGTTGACCGTGATATTTGTGTATTTTTGGCTAATGCTCCTATATTAGAGAGCGGGTGGCTGATGACTATGTAAAGATGGTAAAAACGCATGCATAACAATTTATAGAAATCAGAAATTTATTTGACATATTTACTAAAGTTGAAAATTAATTTTATTCAAAAACCATATGTCCCATTCATACAGGAACTTACAGTAGCGTCTCTTATACTGTCTGTTTGAGCATGCATCAGGAGTGATTCGCTTACCAGCAATCGTCACCATAGTAATATCAAAGATGGCGAAAACTGATTGTGAGTTGTGCGTTATTAGTGAGTCATCGAATCCTTAATTCAAAGTGATTCAAGAAATAAAATAATTCAAATTAATTAGAGATTTTAAAATCGACTGCAGCAATTAAGATGAAGAATAGGAGCTAAGGCACTGGCGTTCTCAGTGATGTCACAAAAGTCCCATATAGACCAAACAAGCAAAATGACCAATCAGCCAATGACGATAATTAAAGTCCAAATAGATGGGTATATCGGTTGAATTTGATTTTTAGTGCCAGTACTAGTAGTCGACAATAAATTTGGTCGATTTGTTGGAAGACTTTTATTTTGACAGCTCTGAGAACACCAGTGCTTGAGTCTTCACTGGTTAACCGTTTTGACTAATGTAGACTAGGTGGAACTGTTAAACAAAAAAGTAAACTGTATGCAAGGAAAATTATAGTATTTGCTCTACCAAGCTCAGTACTTTTGTTTTTTTAAAGGAAATTTGCTTTAACACCCTTTTCACAGTGCCAGTCTGTAAGGTTAGATGTGTATTTAACATTAATAATGTTATTAATGCGTGTTTGTTTCTCTCCGCAGGCGGCCCGTACCCATACACCCTTAAGCTGTGCTTCTCCACCGCACAGCACGCAAACTGAGCAACAGTATCATCGCTGACCCATCACTTCACCTTCCTGCTACTTTATTGTCCTTTATGGCTCATGTGTGCAGACATGTTGAGTTAACCTTATGTTGATTGAGCCGCAGCACAAGCTGAGTGTGAAACTGACTGAACTCACTGTTTTTAATGGAAGAGTTGAAATGCTTTTGTACCAGTGTTTTGGTTTTGTTACTGTTTTTGTTCTTTTTTTTTATTGCTTAACATGATCGACTGTTAGCTTTGTGCTCAGCACTTCACTTTTAGAAATGTCACCCTGTAAAGATGATTGCATTTTTTTTCTTTTTGATTGTTAAATAAAAAGTGATAATGGGTCTTTGTTGTGATTTTGTTTTTGCAAGGGAACAATTGTGGCTCATGTTTTAAAGTGTTTTGCAGCCATTCAACCTTTCCTTTCTTTTTTTTCAAAAGCTACCTAGATGTTACTGCCTAGTGTACATTTGCGATCTGGACAATAAAATGTAATCATTTTAATAAAGAAATTAAATCTGCGTGTTCCAAAATTGGCTCACTGCCATTTGCTGTTAATTGCAGATCAAGTTTCATCAGTTATTAGACACCAACTTGTAGAAATGTAACCAAATGTCAAGAGGTCACTGTGGAAGTAAAGTTCTTTGATTATCCTGTACATGAAGGCCCAGAAAACCACATGTATTGGGTTGCTTTCAAATCAAATATTTGGATGAAGTGCATAATTATTGGGATTGTCGTGGAAGTTGGTCAGATATGTTTAAAAAGATGTGTAGAATCATATGATGAAGACTTATCTAGCCTAATACTGTAATAAAATATAGTTTACTGAAGTTTAATTATTTTAATTCGTATTTTTGGAAGGTTTTCTGACTACTAGGAAAATTGGGATTTTCATTAAAATAATGTACTGCTAGGATGACCAATTAAAAGGACACTCATACTAAAGTCCTTTTCAGGACGTGTGTTTGGACCAGGCCTGGTTCCAGAACCAAATCTCAGAAGGTATTTCTGAAATTAGAGAGGGTGTCATCTTTTTCCTGTTTGATTGTAGCTCTGTTCTTGAAATTTAGAGACTGATGGGTCTATTAATTGAAGCATGGAAAACTAGTTTTCCACTGCGATCAAGAAATCAACAGATACGACTGTTCTCTCGGTTTATCCCGAGGTTATCATGGTCAGCCAGACCCAGATCAGAAGAAGTACCTGCACCTCGACACGAGACTACTAGACACTGAAGATCATGAATCCATCTCCAACCAAACTGGATTTAATATTTTGCCTGTCGCCTCTGGCATGCTTAGTTCGGGACATTCAACAGTTATTACTCGTCAATTTTATTGGCCTGTTCTTCTAGAGCTGCTGTACAACAAAAACAAACTTTTTATTGTTTTCCTGTAACCACTGTAAAGCTGCTTTGAAACAATATCTATTGTAAAGGGCGATTTATAAATAAAGGTGACCTGACTGCTCAGCGCAGCAAAAGCGCATTGTAAACTGGATCGCTAATATGCTTTTATAGACTTTATTCACATCAGCGCCATCTTTCCACAGGAAAGGCAACGAGAGCCTAATCTCTTCAGTGGGTTATACTGTTTTTGGTGAAAAAACACTGCAAAAACACCTTTACGAGAAATTTCAGCTAAAAAAAGGTTTAATCTTATTATCTTTTACCTTCACATTATTTTGTTTCAGTGAACTAGCGTTCTCCGAAAGTATCTCACGCGCATGAGCGGAAGTCCACAGTGATGCAACCGCCTAGAACTTTCCCCGGATGTGACGTGCAGCGCGAAGGTCAGTACAGTAGCGCACGAGCAGAGTGAGTTAAACAACAGAAACTTCAGCTGGTCTTGTGTCTTTTTCTGGAAGTAGTGATAAAAGAGCAACATGCCGAGATCAAGCCGAAGCAGAACTTCGAGGATGAGTCCTCCAAGGTCAGTCTAATAATGACAGAGAGATTATATTAGTTATATTATAACATATTAGCTGTCATGATGATTGTGTGACCATAATTGTATAATCATAACAGTATAATTGTATAATCATAACAGTTGTATAATCATAATCTATACATGTTTTAAAATGTATATATTTTTTAATAATTTCTTCCCAATTTGAAGTTGAAATCTCATAAATGCATTCTCCTGGAACAAATAAATATATTTCTATCCAAATATCACTTCTATCACAAAACAGTCATCAAATCTGTAACCTCTAGATTCAGACCTTTCCAATGATATGTGACAAGATTATAAAAGGTTTTAGTTTTGTAAATGTTTTATAATAAAACCTGACTCCGCCCACTAAGGGAGGAGCTTCTGAGAGAATAACATAACGTTTCCAGGATAACACAACATCCGATTTCAATGGAGTTTTCACAGGATGAATTTTGAGTTTGAAAGCTTTCGCGTGATATTTAATTAATGATTGTTGCTGTAATATGTAGTGTAATAATATATAATAATATTGCGGAGGCAGTTAAAGTGTTAAATACGATCTTGTCTAACACATAAGAACCCATGACCATGGTGTTGCAAGCACCACACTTTACTGTTTGAGCAACTGGAAAGTCTGAAAATATGAGCATTACGCCGGTTGGCTGTAGGATTGAGTTTAAAGTGCTTTTAATAGTCTATATATCTCTAAAAGGTTTAACACCTTCTTATCTCACTGATCTGTTGCTGGAAAGTGGCTCAGGAAAGTCTCTGAGATCCACAGATCAGCGACTATTAGTGGCAATAACATCAGGATTAAAACTTAAGACGTGTCTGTTGAATGCCACTAAGGACTGCCAGGACTGTAGGGCATTTTTAATCAAAAATGAACATGTGAATGTGAAAAACACTGTTTTAAAAAGTGCTTCACATTGTCCATCTGCTTCCCGAAGTAAAAACTATGCATTTTCTCCACAGGGAAAGTGATTTTGACGGATATCTTGTAGAAACCTTTAACCACAGCCTTACTGTGAGCTCGAAGTTGTTAATTCATTAATGTAATGTATTTATTAATGTTTTATTGTATGTTTATGTGGGGGGGTTTAAGGTTTCTTCTAAATTAACATAGTTTCTTTTTAATTTAAAATGGGTTATGGGAAAAAAACCTTTTTTGTACTTTGTAAATTAATTTAAATTGACAGAGACAACATGAACAATGTGTCATGGTTTAATAGAAGATTGCTGCCGTCAGCTGGAGAACAAACACTTTGTGAAAGAATTGTAATTGATGTGTTTCAGCTTCATTTTTAATGTTTTTTGACTCATTATGTAACAAATAGCCGTTTTTATATTCTCTCATTGATGTCTGTGAGTGTGTTTTAGATGATTATGGATCTGTTATAGGGTTGCCTGTATTTGTGCTGTGTTTTGGCTGATTTACTTTGTTTTTATTTGACAAATATAAAAAATATAAATGTTAATATAAATATAGTTTTTTTTTTTTTTTTTAGAACAAATTCCCCATTCATTTTCAGTGGCGGGTCACCAGAGACCCCAGACATCCTTTTTTCACCCTAACATACAACCAGATATTCCAAATTATAATTTTGTTATAAAAAGGAAGCGTCAACCTTGCCATTTAAATAAAGCGTATTCTTTATTTATTTTTTACTCTCAGACCCCAAATAGTTTGTGAGGATTAAAGAGACTTTCTAGTCCAAGCACTCGTGATAATAACTCCCTGTTTTCGCTCTAGTTACTCGCCTCCACCAATGGCTCGGTCCGCTCCTCCGCGCTCGTATGCTCCGGCTCCCGCCGCCCCTCCGCCGTCGGCAGTGGCTCCTGCTGCTGCTCCCCGGCAGCCGGGAATGTTCGCCCAGATGGCCAGCACTGCCGCCGGAGTCGCGGTCGGCTCTGCTGTCGGACACACAATAGGTCACGCCATGACCGGGGGCTTCGGTGGAGGCGGACAGTCCGAAGCCGCCAGGCCTGACGTCACCTATCAGGTAAACACCAACCCAACGTCGTGTGTGTGTGTGTGTGTTATACTGAAGGATTCTTCTCACACTGCTGTTCAAAAGTTTAGGGCTGGTACAGTTTTCTTCAGGAAGGATGCATTAAATTAGTCGTAAAGATATAAGGTTACAAACAATTTCTATTGTAAATAAACTCTGTTGTTTTGAATTGCTGTGTAATGACGCTGTCAATGCAGCTTTTTTACATTTTGAAATGTATGTAAATCAAAAAACAGTTGTTTTAAAGTCCTTATTTTATTGTATTTGTTAATCAATTAAATGCTGGCTTGATGAGCAGAAGAGACTTTTTTATTAAAAACATAAAGAAATCCCACACTGAATGTAATGTTTATGCAATTCAATGAAAATGTATTATCTGTAGATTTATATGAAATGCAGTTATCCGAACCGAGTGGGTTTTGAATCCACTTCTAAATATCTTTTTTGTTGTTGTAATTTCTCAATTACTTCTGTTGTCTAGTTAGTAACTGCTGAATATACTGACGCGCGTTTATGATAAACTAAAATATACTTCAATTAAACTTGTATCTCATGCATTTAAATACATTTGTAATTTCACAATTGTAAAGATGTGTAACTTGCAATTTAGTGCAGTTAAAATATATTAACTGTAAATAATGCAATCTGAAATAATACATTAGTTATATTCAAGTCAGAGTAAGTGTACTTCTTTTAAAGCAATGATTTAAGATTGTGCTGTACTGTAACACTCACGTGGCCTTTTATTTCACTTTATATAATTTGCAAGTACTGTTTTTTTTAATGTACACATTTAATGTTTGAAGAATACTGCAAATGCACATTCAATACTTACAATTTTTTTCCCCCTGATGTATTTAACTAGTTCTGAAGTTGCTGTTTGTGAGCGCATGTATTTTTTAAATCCTTAAACCGTAATTATGGATGACAAATTAATATGTTAAGAATTGTATTATGTTCTTGATAAATAGTTATAGGCAGTGCTAACTGCTGTTGATTGTGTGGCGTCACAGGAGCCGTATCCGGCTCAGCCGATGTATGCGCAGCAGCAGCCGTCGGTGTTTCAGCCGGAGCCGCAGCAGCTCCAGAGTCCCTGTGCTTACGAGCTCAAGCAGTTCATCGAGTGCGCTCAGACACAGAGCGACCTCAAACTCTGCGAGGGCTTCAGCGAAGTACTCAAAGAGTGCAAGTTCTCCAACGGTACGTGCTTTACTCCCTAATAGAGTGCTGGTAACTAACTTGCTTTACTTAGTTACTTTTTATTGAATGTGATGCTTTGCTCTTGCTGAGATTCCATCCATTCCATTGTAAAGTCTGTAAATCTTTCCCTCATAGTCATAACATCCAAAACATCATTATACAGTAATGCCTCAAGATACGAGCATAATCTGTTCCTCGTAACTCGAATTGCTCGTATCTAGAATCATGTATTCCCATAAGAAATAATAGAAAACAATCCGTTCCAGATCCGTAACATGTTTTTTATTTGTTTAGACACACACACAGTTATAGTACATGTATACAGTATAAGGATTTGTGTGATATCAAATAAAATGTGGTTTTAATTATAAGTTTTTCAGACAGTAGCGGCAGGTGCGGAGGAGGGAGCAGACACGTGATTCCGTATCGTATCTTACACGAACACTACGTAACTTACATAAACTTAAATCAACATAACTAAACTTGGCTTACGTATTTAAAAAAAAAAACTTTTCTATTTTATATTATTGTTTTGCTTTTTTCGATTTGTTTTCTTCCCTCTTTTCGCGACTACTCTCACTTTCACTTTAACTTGGCGCAGACCTTTTAACGAAATACCTTTGGAGGGAGATTTGTTTCTGTCTCCCTTTAAAAATAAATAAGGCATGTGTCGTCAAAAAGCACAGAAGCACAGCCAGTAGATGATTTATCAGATTGTTTCTTTTCAATGAAATCAGAAACCTTCTGCCACATAGCATCACTTTCTTAATTTAACTTAGTAGAAATGTTTTCCTCCGGTTCACCCTCGTCCTTCTCGCCACTGCTGAGCTCTTGCAACACCTGCGTATGTTCATCGTCTGCAGCTGGATCAACTCCTCAGTCCACAGTTCCTCCTGATGCTCCTGCGTGTTAGATCACTCACGCGGCACCGCACTCATATTTATCCACAATTTCATGCTTCATTTCCATGATCATCATGCGTTTCTTCTTCTCACTACCATCCTTACCACTCACTTTCTTAGAATACGTACAGAAGTCCACGAACACGTGAAGTGAATGTGCGTCTATGTCAGTACGCCTGCTCGTATCTCGAATATTTACTCGTATGTAGAAGCAAAAAATCTGCCCGTAGGCTTGCTCGTATCTCGAGGTATTACTGTATAGCCATTATTAATAGCTCTGATAACAGTACATTATGATTACTGAAATATCTACACTTTTTCACTAATAATCTATTCCAGTCAGAAATGCTGAAAGCCGTGTTTTAACAGTAATCAATGCAGGATAACTGTAGATTTTGTATTGAACTCGTCTTCATTAATCTACTCCAACAACATTGCTTCACCACATATTATTCCCTTATCTTATTTTTTCAGAGCCAATGTAATATTGATGGGTTGTATTGATCTAAAGTAATTCAAATATTTATTCCCCCCCCCCCCACAGGAGTGTCCTGAGGTTTGGATTGGAGGCATTAACTCAACTATTCCTGCTCATCTGCTTACTCATGGAAAAAATCTTCCTCTTAAATATGCAACTCAAATATTAGGCCCTGCGTGAAAATTAAATTAAAAGTAATGTATTAGGAGAAATGCAGAATGTGATACATTGTATTTATGTAAACGGTGTAGATGACTGCAGATTATCAGTATAAGTTACTGTAGAAGAGATCACAATGTGTATTGAAGACGATTCTTTATCAGTATATGTTCTTATTGAAAATGTTTGATTCAGATGTTGTGAATTGCAAATAAAAGGATTGGAAACATTTACATGCTTTTTGCCGTCTTTTTACCCACAATATCCCTTTAAAAATCCTGTCATTTATGCATTTAGCAGATGCTAGATGGAGTTCATCTTCCCAGCTTCAATAATAAGTGTAATTTTATATATATATATAAAGCCACAGACAATTTGTGTTTTGTTAGGGTCCTTGTCTCTGTCTGTTTTTGGCAGTTCTGCTCCTCCAGGATGGCACATTCATCACCGTCTGTGCCGTCTCAAGGAGGTTTGATGTGTCTCACAGCACAGTATCAAGAGCATGGAGGAGAAACTGGGAGACACGAGGAGAGCTGGACAGGGACATAGAAGAGGACTGGGATCTTCTCCTTTGTGCGAGGAGGAAGAGGAGGAGCTGCCAGACCCTACAAAATGACCAAACTGTCAGAAACAGACTTCATGAGGGCCAGACGTCCTCTAGTGGATCCTGTGCTCAGATCAGCACCAACAGCTCGACTGGCATTTGCCAAAAAACACCAGGATTAAAGTCCACCGCTGGCGTCCCGATCTCTTCACAGATGAGAGCAGATTCACACTGAGCACATGTGATTGATGTGAAAGAGTCTGGGTCAGTAATGGTGTGGGGAGGAATATCCTTGGAGCATCTCACAGACCTTCATGTGCAGCCAGTGGATCCCATAATGCTGTTCGGGACCAGGATGAAATCCTCAGATCATTGTCAGAGCTTATGTTGGTGCAATGGTTCCTCCTGGTCATGATAATGCCTGCCCTCGTGTGGCTGGAGTGTGTAGGACGTTTTTAGATGACGAGGGCATTGATGGCATTGGCTGACCCTCACGTTCCCCAGACCTGAATCCAAACGAGAAGCTCAAAGCAGCAGCACAGACTGTGCAGGAGCCACTGATGCTCTGATCAGGTCTGGGAGGAGATCAGGACACCCTCCTCCATCTCATCTGGAGTCAGACGGTGTCATGAGTGCATACACACACATGGAGCCGAACACACGACTGGCTCACATTATGATCTACTGTGATGAACTTCATGCAGGTTAAATCAGCCTGTAACTTCAGTTCTTTACATTGGTTTTTAATCCAGTCCTCGGTGTGTTGATGATTTTAGCTTCCTTTGAGTGTTGACACATAATTTAGTTCTTAACAAATTATACAAATTACTATATAAATAAAAAAGATTCAAATTGAATATTTGATTCATTGAGATTCAACGATTCATTTAAGTGTCCCCTTAATTATTATTATTTATTTTTTTGAGCAATGCATCTATGGTGAATCATTAAAAAATAATCAGCAGTAAATATGTTATTCTTATACAATGTAACATTTCAATGAATGGACATTGGTTTTCTTACTAACACGGTCTGCATAACCATAAGTGGTAATGCGATATGGGACTGTCCTGTCTTTAATACGGCTTTTTATTTTTGGATCTTGACATTCACGGTTGCCCTTTCGCCGCTGTGCTGAAGTCATATCCCTCCCAGTGTAACCGCTGAGGAGGACTGGGACATGGACTGACTGCGCGAGCAGGAGGACGGATAAACGGAGGGAATCGCTCTGGAACAGGTAGGATGTGATCCTCCATGATGCTGCGGTTCGAGCTCATCGACAGCTTCCGTGTCAGAGAGAGAGCAGTCGTATAAAAGCTCGCTCTCATGTTTACATGCCACACACATGTCCGAAATCACGCTGCCATGGGGTAGAAAAGCAACAACAGCTTAGCATCACTGGGAAAAGCAAAGCACGCAGTTGCCGAACAGAAAAAGAGCAGTGACAGTGTTTTTGTGCCATTGTATTACAATAGTATTGGATGATGGGGTTACACTTTATTTTAAGGTGTCCTTGTTACAGTGTAATTATGCATTTTGGTATATAATAATAATAATCTGGCTTGGTTTAGGGTTAGTTGTATGTAATTATGATTTATAGTTATACAGTAACTGTATGTAACGTGTAACAAGGACACTGTAAAATAAAGTGTTACTGAATATGGTAATAATTTCCCCTTGTATTTCCATCTGGTCCACTTGCATGCTTTTATGTAAGGCTATAGTTTAATTTGTGTTATGAGTATTTTGGTTGCACTTTACAATAACGTTTTATTAGTTAATATGAATTTATTTTACATTTATGCATTTGTTTTCTTTTTTCCAAAGCGACTTTCACTGCATTTAAGAAACACATTGACATTCTAATCAGTTCTTGCTTTCCCTGGGAATCAAACCCTGACCTTGGTGTTGCAAGCGCCACACTCTACTGTTTGAACTATAGGAAAGCCTGAACAAGACTTTGAAAGCTTATTAATCTTAGTTAAAAAAGAAAGAACAATAGTTAATGCACTATGAGCTAACATGAATAAACAACTATTTTAATTAACATTAGCAAAGATTAATAAATACTGTGTGTATTTATTAATAAATGTGTTGCTTATTGTTGGTTCATGTTAGTTAACACATTAACTAATGGAAACAAATGAGACCTTATTTTAAAGTGTTAACATTTATACTGACAACAAATATTAATGTCTATATGTGAACTAGGTTTGCTACAACCCAGTTTTCTTACAGGTGAGGATATAAAAATGACCAAAGAAGATGAAATTCCTGACTGGGCTGGAGCGCAGGATTTCTATGAGAAGTATGATCCCAAGGAGATCCTTGGAAGGTACTGTCACGCATATTTTAGTGAGGAGGAAAAAATGTCCCAGTCATATTCACCCCAATTTACATCATAAACCATTTATTTTCACTGATGCTGAAGAGAAAGAGATTTGTTGACTTTTTGACGCTTTTCTTGAACGTTGCTGTTTAGATTCACATGAAAATAATCTTAAGTAATTTAATGAAAAGCATATAAAACTGTTAGATGGCTGAATGAAGGAGTACGATTTTAATATAATACTCTACAAACCAAACAGGCAAATCACTTTATCATTTAACAACTTTAATGTTAACAACTTTAACATTTAAAACACTTTATCGCAGGACAGGGGGTTTAAATACACAGAGCAAACAAAGGGAAATAATAACTGCACACACCTGAACTGAAGACTAATCAATCTGAAACAAACATGGAGGGAAACTGAGAGAACTGAACCAATTTACAAACCAAAGGAGAACAGGAAAATTGAACAAAACTGAACAAACATTATCAAATCTAGAGGGGCCTAGTGCACCATCTTGGGCATATTTAAAACTGAAGGAATATTAAGCTATATATTAAGCTAAAATCTCATTGTCTAGCTTGTTTGAGAAGTCTTCATTTTTGCTTTTTAAGCAATGTGTTTTGTTACTAAATGAATCGGCTGCTTTGAACAAACCAGTTAAATAAATGATTCAATGACTCACTCATTAAGTGTTTTGTCGCCTTCTACTGACGGTTTCAGTTTCATATTTACAAGTAGGCCTATCATTTTATTTTTCATCATATTTCTATGTTCAAAATTATATTTTTAAAACATCAATCTCAAGATTAAGTAATTGTACCAATTCAGATGCAATTCAGAGCCTCTGCAACAGTATTGTTAGTAATTAGATTAACAGCTGTATATAGTGTCAATGCGATCTTTATAACAGTATAGCAGAATACGTACATTAAATCCATATAAATATCAGTTTATATCTCTAATATGGATAATGAGGATGTTAGAGTTATACTAAACTAGGCCTTTTACTTCCGAAGTATAAACTATCAATCAGACGACAGAAGGCAGGTAGTAGATTGTGTATAGTTGATTTTTCATAGTGCTTCATTAGATAATGCAGGTTGTTATATACTGTACAATGTAATATTTTCTTCGGAAGTCTGTAGTGAGAATAGTGCTGCTCATATGTGATGGTGTTTGTGTTGCAGAGGGGTAAGCAGTGTGGTTCGGCGCTGCATCCATAAGCGCACCACTCAGGAATATGCCGTCAAAGTCATAGACATCACGCCGTCAGATAAGATGAGCCCTGAGGAGATCGAGGAGATCAGAAACGCCACCACAAAGGAGATTGACATCCTCAAGAAAGTGTGCGGGCAAGAAAACATCAGTAAGTATCCAGGAGGTTAGAACACTAGCAGCATTAAAGCACGAAATGCACCAGCATCTCGTTGAGATCAAGCATGATTATGTCTGTAGAGAGTCACCAATGATTTGAACACATTTATTCTTGCTTTTCCAGTTCAGTTGAAGGACTATTTTGAATCTAATGCTTTCTTCTTCTTGGTGTTTGACTTGTAAGTATTGATTTCATACTTTATGCATGTATATATATGTTCTGTTCTGTATATGTACAACACACACACATTCACACACACACACACACACACTCTTTCGCGCAAACACAGACACACTTTCACACAAACACATTCTCTCTCTCAAACACACAGACACACCCTCACACACACTCACACGCATACACTCGTGCTTACACACACGCACACAAACACACTAATTATTTTTATTAATCAGACTTCTTTAATATTTAACAATAGTACTAACTGAACAGTAGTTGAATGTTGTTCTCGCAGGATGAAGAAAGGAGAGCTTTTTGATTATCTAACAGAGAAGGTAACGCTCAGTGAAAAAGAGACAAGGTTCGTATAATTTAATAATCAAATGAATCCTGTCAAGAACACGTGCAGGTCATATTTCATCACAAAATTGAAAAATAAATAAACAAACTTACAATACAAATTACGACCGTTGCGATTGTTTTGTTTTGTGACATTATTTTCACGATTATTTTTATTTTTATTATCTCCTCAAATTCATTATGTTAGTGTAAAAATATCTTGTTCTATTAAGATATAATATATTTTTTACAAATATATTTTATATCAGAAATAGTGAGGAAGCTATCACATTAAATATGAGTTGATAAATGTACTGTTGGTTTCTGGACATCATCATTTTTCTGCATTTATTATGCTACATTTCTGATATTAGCAACAAACCTTTTATTTATTTATTTGATCTAACCTTTGAGAATATTTGTGTAATGATATTTGTCTTGATTTGAGGGTGAAATGTGACCTGGACATGTTTTACTGAGATTCACCCCACTATATTTACATGGCTCAATGTACAACAGCACACATTGTATAGATTTGCTGTGCTTTGTTTTCATTTTGCAGGAAAATCATGCGCTCCCTGTTGGAGGTGGTTCAGTTCCTCCACTCTCAGAACATTGTGCACCGAGATCTAAAGCCAGAGAACATCCTTCTGGATGACAATATGAGCATCAAACTCACTGATTTTGGCTTTGCTGTGCAGATTGCACCAGGACAAAAACTCAATGGTGTATAGAATTTTTATTTGCATAACGTTACATATAAATATATACATATACATTGCATATAATTTCAAAGCAGCTTTACAGAAAATGTATGCATCTACATTACAATTTAGAGTGATCTGTCATCAGAGGTTATGTATTCAATATTTACAAATCGCACAGTTATCTAACAGCATCTCTTTCAGTAGCTTAGTTGGTATTGGGTCTAGCATACATGTTGTTGATTTTGATGATTTAACGAGTTCAGACAATTCTTCCTCCCCAATAGCAATGAAGGAGTGGAATTTTTCTTCAGGGACACTAAAATTTACTGTATTTTGTGATATTGTAGTAGACGGTTGCATGGTTATATTTTTCTGTCTAATATTATGAATTTTGCAAGTAAAGAAGTCCATGAAGTCATTAGTGCTGTGCTGTTTTAAAGCATCTGGGGTTGAGGCTTTATTTCATGTTAGTTTAGTCACTGTATCAAATAAATACCTAGGTTTGTATTTGTTTTCTTCTAAGAGGGTAGAAAAGTAAGCAGATCTAGCTGATCTTAAGGCCTTTCTGAATGCAATAGAGCTGTCTTTCCATGAAATGCGAAAAACCTCTAGCTTAGTTTTTTTCCAGCTCCGCTCCATTTTTCTGGCTGCTCTCTTGAGGGCCCGGGTGTGCTCGTTGTACCACTTTAATGTCATCTTGTTTTGTGTGAACTCCCGGGTTATGAGGCTCTCTCTTTGGAATCAAACCCTTTTAGCGTTAACTTATAAGACTCAAGATTTATCCAAACACATTTATCTTGTCTTAATTTGATCTAATGTGTTTGTACTTTAGTTGGGATCATCTCTTACTTGCATTCTTTGTCCAAGTCATGTGGATTACAGTAGTTTCCAAACGGAATTGTGTCCCAAATGACAGATCACTTATTTTATGGTCCTGAATGGTTGACTCTTTGTTGGTCAGTTTGAGAGCGTTACCTTTGATTCTTTCTCAGTTTCTTTAAGAACTTGATATGATATTAAACCAAAAATTAGTTGTATATGCCATACATTATATGCTGTACATTACGCATGTTATGATCGAAAATACTTAATATGTTGCGCATGCAGTGGCAAATATGTTTGACTAGCGCTTCCTTTGATCGTGTTTTGTCACACACAGAGGTATGTGGAACACCAGGCTATCTAGCACCAGAGATTATCGAGTGCTCTATGGATCCTCACCACCAAGGATACGGGACCCCCGTTGATCTGTGAGTAGAGGCTTTTCACAGCATTCATATAAGAGCTTGGTCTTGATGGCCAATGACAAGGTCATGAATGAATTGTGTTTTTTCTCTTTTTCAGCTGGAGTGCAGGGGTGATCATGTACACCCTTCTTGCAGGTTCCCCTCCCTTCTGGCACAGGAAGCAGATGCTAATGCTGCGTATGATCCTAGCAGGAAACTACGAGTTCACCTCTCCGGAGTGGGACGACCGTTCAGACACTGTCAAAGACCTGGTCCGTCTGACACAGATCTGGGAATAATACAAATATTGGAACACATTTATTTAGCTCACCAGCCAATGAATGCAATCTTAAAACAGATCTACTAACCTGCAGTATGTGATGTCCGTTGTGTGTTAAACTTTCAGATCTCCAGGTTGTTGGTGGTGAATCCCGAGACACGTTACACTGCCACAGATGCCTTAAACCACCCTTTCTTCCAGCAGTATGTGGTCGCAGAGGTGCGACATTTCAGCCCCTACAGGAAGTTCAAGGTGGGCTGTGTAATTGAGAAAAAGATTTATTTATTTAGCTATTATTCTTGTGTATTAGTAGGAAAATACTAATACACTCATTATTCATTATTAGGCAGCCACATTTTAAAACCAAAAATTATAATAATGAATGATGAGTAAAATATAAGACGTTTTATATAAATAAATATATCAGGGTCAAAAGTTAACAAGGCAAACAATCCCCTGTATAAAGTTATTTATTCTATATTTATAACATATGGTCCATCACACACAATTGTTCTCGAATATCAGCACGATTGCAAATATTATATACAACAGTTCAATAAACAAAAAGCTAATGTTTAGTGTATTACATTTTAAATTCAATATATATCATCTGTTTTTGCTCTTTCACCACTGAAAGTAGCTATAAAGAAACCAGAAGAGAACCGCTGTGCATGTCTGAGCAACACGTGGTCGTGTTTCATTAATGAATGAATCTGCGTTTCTGAACATCGGTTGAGTGAATAATTCAATGACCCATTGAAATCTCAAACTCTCTTGAGTTGTTACTTATTTTGAATAAGAAATTACTTTGCAAGCGCTAAAAAAGTGTGTTCTATATAGCATGTGTAGTATGAATGTAATCTGGACGTGCTATATTCACCATCTTTTATACTATGGGGTGAGTATGTGTTTTGAGATGCAGCCATGGATCACTCCTGAATGAATCAGCCATTTGAACAAATTGGTTGAATGAATGATTGAATGACTCCCTAACGGTGGTTTTAGTTTTAAAAAGTAGAGTATATTTATGTTATGTTTCTATATTCATAATTTTACATCTTAAACATATATCACAATAATAATTATGCATTTGCCTGTATAAATACATGCCTCTGCAGTGCAAAGATGGATTTTGTTGATACTGATTTCAGATCATTTGATTTACAGATTTGATTGGTAACAGAATCTTAGTATTCTAATTGAGTTGATTGATTAAATGTAAGAATTTCACATAAAATATAGTGTTTACAGAATAAGTTGACACTTTATATAGGCAAACAGCACTGATTTAAGTCACTTGTGTTTTTCAGGTAATCTGCATGACGGTTCTGGCAACCATGCGCATTTACTGCAGTTATCGACGTGCCAAGCCAGTTACCAAAGAAGTGATCAAGAGCGACCCCTATGCCGTAAAACCTATTCGCAAGCTCATCGACGCCTGTGCGTTCAAGATTTATGGACACTGGGTAAAGAAGGGCCAGACACAAAACAGAGCTGCCCTGTTTGAGAATAGCCCAAAAGCGATCTTGCTTTCTCTAGCAGCAGAAACAGAGGATTCAGCTCTCAGAATGATGTAAGAAATGTAAGCTCTCTACTGAAAACTACAGGAAAATATGCTCAAGAAATGTGTATTATGATCAGTACCTCATACTGCATGACTGATGTTTCAATACTTATACATTTAACTGTTTAAACGACATCTAAATGTTTTTATTGAAAGTGAAATATTTATGTGATTCAACCTGGACACCTGAAGTCATCATGCTAATTATTGTGTATGATAAATTATTTAAAATATTAAAACAAACAAAACATATGAAACTAAATGTAGATAGAACTCATTTTATTGTGTTTTCTATAATGTGGGGGAAGAAGAGGTGCTATAATTCATCCAGATCTTTCAAATACATTTGAACTACTAGACCACAATGTTGGCTAAAAGGCCTGTTTCGTCATTGACGGACATTAAAGTAAATAGGCTATAAAATATCAAGATATTAAATTTGAATTTGATAAATGTTCTCCCTTTCAGTCAAATTATGCATTTTATGCAAAAACAAAGAATGAATCAAAAGAAAATTTTGTACATTTGACATTTTTTTATGAAATATTTGATTTTCTTTGTAAAAGTGCAGTGTAAATGTGGAGATTTATATTTACCATGCATAATTTAGCCTTTTGTATTGAATGTCAAATTCATTTTGAGAAGCAAATATGTGCTTTTATTTTATTTACATTGGGTTGTACTTTCATAATTTAGACGTGTGTGTGTGTGTGTGTGTGTGTGTGTGTGTGTGTGTGTGTGTGTGTGTGTGTGTGTGTGTGTGTGTGTGTGTGTGTGTGTGTGTGGAAATGACTACGAGAAGCCTGCGTATTTGGGAATGTTTAGAATTGTAAATGAAAGTTTGTTAACGGTAATTGTATGTTTAAAAGCTTGCCTGCTTACCATTGAAGCGATTGTACACCATTCATACAGAGTCAGACAGTGACTCGCTCATTACTTGAACAAGTCTTTGAAGAAGGGGTTGGGAAATTTTGAGCAAGCAATCTCATTGGCTGAAGGTTTCAGCAGAGGCCAATCAGCTTGTGCTGTGCAGTAATGATGTGATTGTTTGCAGACTGCATGTTCTGTAGAGGACCATCAGCCAGCAACATCTAAAGATGTTGTTAAACGCTAAAAATATACACCAATGTATTCCGTTTTCTTGAAATATTGAAAAAATATGAAAAATGGCTATTTTATTTCTGATTTTGTTTAATTTTATGTCGGATATTATTCTTTCCGTATGGCCAAAGCACATTTAGAGTAAGAGTCGGATTTACATTCATTTAGTATACGTTAAAGCTTGGTCTGTACTGAAAGTGCACACACACACACACACACACATTTCTGGCTAAATCCTATCAAATTATATGATTCATGTGAACTTTGAGATGCTGTTCTCAATAAAACACACCTAATTAAACCCAAACCCACACCTTGCAAAATTATTGTTAATTATTAATTAGTGCTGAGATAATCACTTTTATTAGCTTTATTGAAATCGTCCCACATGGAGAACCAAATGAATGTATTTGGTTGAAGCTGTTTATTAAAATGTGTTTAATAAATATGAACAGCACAACTCCAAATGCAGGAGTGAACATCCAGTTATTCAGGGAGAATTAGTTTTTCTTCTTGAAGACTTGATGGCAGACTTTGTCCAGACAATGGATCTCCTAAAAGAGAGAGAGACAGTGTGAGACACTGAAACATTTGCTAATATTTTATTGTTCACTTTATAACTACAAGTCGACTAACTCTTGTTAGAGTATGAGTAGATTGTCTGATTAATATCTCTGAATAGTTACTCATAGTAGAATCTCTAAAGTGACTATTTATTACTTTCCACTTAATACGTTTTTTAAAGTGTTTGTTAGTAACATGAATATTATTAAAGTTTATTTGGGAATTTAAAATGATATGTCAATAGAATTGAATATCAATATGTTAATAATTAACAATTACCATGCAGATTTATGGCAACACTTTATTTTAAGGTGATGTAGTTACACGTTACTGTACTTACTAATAACAGTAATTATGCATAATTACATGTAACAAACACTAAATGAAACTCTAACAGTAACTCTGATCAGAGTAAGTACAATGTAACTACGTCACTTTAAAATAAAGTGTAAGGCGGATTTATTGATTTGTTTTATGGCTGAATTGATGGCGTGAGTTTGTCGTTTACCAGGTGAAGCATGTCTCCTTCAATCCACTGCCTCCAGCCACGGTTCTCCTTTTCTCCCTTCTGCACACACACCAGTTTATCCCCGTCCCACGTCACCAGGGTCTGAAACACATATTTCACAGATGTGAGAGATGTAAAGATCTGCTCATTCCTGACGTGAAAGACATTATTATTCAGTTAGTTCTGCATGTCTAAAACTCAGAGGGAATTAAAGGAGCAAATATGATATAGTTATCATTCATAACAACGCACGCAAAATATTTAGGTCTCAATTTAATGGTACAATATGTATCTTTTTTGCTCAAAAGTCAAATGAAGTCAAGTCATCATTATTTATATAGCGCTTTTTACAATAGAGATTGTTTCAAAGCAGCTTTACAGAGATAACAGGAAAACAATCAAAATAAAGTTAGTTTTGGCTGAACAGCAGCCTAACAGAGCGGTTGAATCAGTAAAATTGATGATTATTAAGTGTTAAAATGTCCATTAAGTGGGATTACACAGTTTAGAAACGTAGAAATAAGTGTGATGCGTATGAGATTGAAACAAACTGTATTTATTGATGATGCATTTATAAACCTGGTTATTTTGTATTAAAAACACATTCAGTTTAATGATACTATTAAAGACATATTACTTGTTATGCTTATGTATGATTAACAAATATGCATAACATTAAGTTTATTTCTTTATGTTAGAATTGTGTAATCCGAATTCAATTAAAAATCTTTCATTTCTGCCTGAATATAAACGTGATATTCAACAATATTATTGGCACTGAATCAAGCCGGACTTTATTTCTGCTGAACTGCTTCATAGATGAACTGAATCATTTCATATTGATGATCTTCACACTGTTATTGAACTGATCTGAATCAACACTGAAGGACTTCAACTGAATAATGACGGTTTTTATTGTGTTTTTACAGCAGAACTGAATTCTGTTTTTTCAGTGAATCGTTTTTTCCCTCCATTTAATCCCCGTAATCCATCTTTTCTGTATAAAGCGCAATATAAATAATGAACATGGTATTATCATCTGATCCACTATAAGTATGTTTTCTTATTTCAGAGACGGCAGAACAAGAGGAAACGAGACCCTGCATTATTTTGGACTCCCACCTTCACGATTCTGTTGTCCAGGGCTTTGGTGTGCTCCTCGAACTCCTGTCCGATGATGAAGTCCACCTCATAGTTCCTGAAGGTGCTGAGAGTTTTGGTCTCAAACTTGTCTCCGTTCTGCACGATGATTTTCGTCTGTTTGAGATGCACTGCGATCTTACGGGTGGCAAAGTCAATGTCTGTGTAGAGGAACACAATCAAACACTGAAACCCCGACAGAGAAAGAAGGATCTGCACAGTTTAAGCATGAATGTCTGAAACCAGAGAAAGGGTCGTATTTCGTCCCATGATGCAACAGAATGACCTCACACACACTCACTTTTATGAAAGCGACTGATAAGATACTGTGACTCGGTGTGAACTTTGACCCTGGAACAAGCACTACTTTTGTTTATTCATTAACAAATCAATATTTAATTCAATTAATGTATTGATTAGTAATGAATGAACACTTATTTGACTGTAATTGTCCATATAAAGTCTGATCAAGTCTGACGCATTAAGCACAATGAGAACATGCATCAGATCCGTTGCAGAATGAAAGTTGCTCATGTGATTAAATATATTTCTGCAACTTTACTCTTAAAACTGAGATTTTGCAGCAGCTGCACTTTCATTTCAGCAGGATCACAGTGAGATCGATCAGAACAGCGTAATGTGTGGAAATGAGATCTGCACTTCAGTTTATGCCGAGAGTAAAAGAAAATCCCTCACCCATCGCCTTCATGACGTCTTCAAAGTTGTCATTGCTGACCATCTCCCATGTGCCATTGAAATCAGCCGGCATTGTGAAGCTGGATGTGTGTGTGTGTGTGTGTGAGAGAGGAGAGTGAGAGGAGGAGAGCCACAGGCTTTTATAGTGTGTGTGTGATGAAACGTGGGGACAGAGTTCTGCGGATCATCAGAAGAAGGGCCGGGCTTTAGAAAGAGATGTTGATTATCAGCTTTAATACAGAACGAGAGAAAGAAACAGACAATCATTTAAAGCTGTGGCAGCAGTTTCCCTCGTCTTTCACTTCCTCTCTATTAATCAGCTGTTTTCAAGCATTCTCGTTTCATTTTTGTGCGTTAGTCAATTCTAATATTTAAAACAATTAAAATGTCAAGTAATTTTGAATCATTTTTGTGCGTTAGCCGATTAAAACTGAAACGTTCATGAGATTCAGCTTGTGCTGTTTCTGAAGAAAACGGGGGAATCAAACACACACGACATTTAGAGAGTCTTGAATTCAGCATTTCACTCAAATTATTATTCAGATCATCTGATTTGTAATTAATACTGTGCATTAAATATAAAATTGAAGATTTTCCCAAGAGATCTCAGACTTTTTGGACACATTTCTATACATTTTAACATTTGCGGTCAGTAAGATTTTTAAACGTTTTTGAAATAAATATTTTCTGAGGCTGAATTTATTTGATCAACAATGCAAGAACAATGTTGTGAAATATGATTACAATTCAAAATATTTTAAAGATTTTAAACTGTATTTTCAGTCACATGATCTTAATCATTCTCAAATGATGATTTGATGCTCAAGAAAGTTTTATGATGCTGCTTATTTTTATGGAAATTATTATTGACCGTTTTCAGGATTATTTGATGAATAAAGTAAAAAAACAGCCTTTCTTTGAAAAATAAATATTTTGTAAAAATCTTTAGTCTTTGCTGCACTTTTGATCGATTGAATGCCAAATAAAGTCTTTGAAAATAGTACTTTATCTCCAAACCTTTGAACAGTGTGTGTTTAAGTTCAAGTTGCTTCAATTAACAATGTGCAATAAAACAGCAAAGCAACTATAGACAGATAGACAGATAGATAGACAGATTGATAGACAGTGATAACGTGCGACTGACTTTGTGGTTTGTAAAGTTTAGGATCACAATTTGAGTTTATGATAAGAGTTTAACCTGCATCTCTGTGATCATGAGACAATCCGCTGTTTGATCACATTAATGCGATCACAAGATCATTTACACACTGACACTCAATCACACTGCAGCAACACTACGTTGATGAAACCGATTTCAAATGATTGATCAGAAGTTTTACTGTAAAACTTTCAAGACATGAAAGTTCATAATCAATTATAATCATAATATAATAATATAATCATAATAATCATAATCAAGAGTGCAATATGTGTTTAATACTGAGACTTTCAGAGCAAAAACACAGGAATAAATAAATCACAAATAAAACATCTTGTATTTGTTGCTGCAATACAGAATTTAAAAAAATAAAACATAAGCATGAATTTGATTCAGTTCAATTTAATGGAATTTATGACAATAATAATAATTTTTTCATAGTAATTGTTAATTATAATGTTTTTTCTCACATTGCAACAGATACTTAGAATTTAAAGGAACTTACAAAATAATAAAATAGACCCGAAACAGAGCAATTTAATTGTATTTAATGTAAATTACAGCCGCACTTTTCCAGATAAACTGATGAATCGTGATTTAAAAGAGATTCTGACAAAATAATGTTATTTATACAGTCTGTTGAAAGATGTTCATTCATTTTAAATTATTTAAAATAATTATTTGAATGAACATTTCAATAAATGACTCATAAGTTCTTGAATCAGTGTTTTTGAATGAATAACTTGAAGCTTGAGTCACTTTATAAAGGTTTTTTAATAGAAACTGTTGATTTTCAGTGTTAAGCGCTTTGAGTGTCTATGATAAAGCGCTATATAAATGTAATGAATTATTATTATCATTATTTACATCAAAACTTTTATCCCAATACTGTGATTCTGTGAATTATTGTGACATAAATAATCATATTGTGTGTATAAAGTTTGTTTGCATACGTTTTAGCTTTAATAACTCATTACAATAATTTCACTTTTAAACTTTTCATAGAAGAAGTTACACAAGATTAAACTCGATTTTTAAAGTAAATTTGATAAAATGTCAGGCAACTGAACTAATTAAAAAAGTTTAGAAATGTATAAAGTGTGTTTTTGAGTTCTTCATGAGATTCAGACGAATATCTGAAGAACAAGAACTAAAGATTTTGGCATTTTTTTGCCCTAAAAATAATCCTGAGCAACAAGTTACTGTTTATAATAGAGCAATAGTTCATGTTGCTTAAGGAAAGGAATTTAGGGCAAGTGTTCGCACATCGTTCTCTTAAAAACTTACAAGATATAAAGTTTTTCATTTAGCCAAGCAATTCTTCTCTTAAAATGTCTCTGTATAATGTGATCAAACATCAGTTTGAGACTCAAAGCTCTTAATGTCAAAACTGATCAAAAACAGAACAACAGAAATCATAATTTCTGTGAATTATTGAGAATATTAATTCAAGCAACATTACAGATTTGCTGTTGAATATTGATATCAGGACGTGTGCAGGAGCAAAAGCCAGAGATAAGCAGAAGCGACGGCACACATACAGAACAGATCCTGTGGGATAAAGTTCAGTGTCTGTGACATGAACTCTTGCACAACTCTTCATGTAAGAAATCTCTTTCAATAATTCCACTCATGATCACAGAAATGTTCTGTGTTGACAGTGAAGCACAGCTCAGTTTACTATTTTTATATACCAATTATTGATATATATCTATATTATAGTCCATAAATCTTGCAGCATTGATCACTGTAAATAGTAAAGATAATATTTTAATATTTCCAAATCTCAATAAAAACTGTTGGAAATGTATGCTCATTGCATCAAGATGATTCTTACAAACAGTGAAGCGGTGCACGTCACTTCCTTTGATTAAAGCACCAGTAAATAACGATATTTCTACAGTAATCTTCCTGCAAAAAGCGCTTTAGAGTTAAAACGCAAAAATGTAATTAACCAACAAGCAATGATCAAATTTAATTATGTTGGCATTATTGGAGTTGCATTAGCCTGGTTCAAATCATACCTAGATGACCGTTATCAGTTTGTAGCAGTAAATGAGGAGATGTCATATTCATCACGGGTTCAGTATGGAGTTCCTCAAGGTTCAGTACTAGGACCATTGCTTTTCACCCTGTTCATGCTTCCTTTGGGTGCAGTTATTAGGAAGCATGGCATTAGCTTTCATTGTTACGCTGATGATACTCAGCTCTATATTTCTTCTCATCCTGATGAAACGTACCAATTCACTAAATTAACAGAATTCATAACAGATATAAAAAATTGGATGACTAATAACTTTCTACTGCTTAATTCTGAAAAACAGAGATTCTAATTATTAGACCAAAAAGTTCAGCACATAATAATCTAGACTACTGCCTAACACTCGATGACTGCTCTGTCAAGTCTTCGTCGTCAGTAAGAAACCTGGGTGTGCTCTTTGATACCAATCTTTCATTTGAAAGCCATGTTTCTAGCATCTGTAAAACGGCATTCTTCCATCTTAAAAATATATCTAAATTGCGACATATGCTCTCAAAGACAAATGCGGAAAAGTTAGTTCATGCGTTCATGAGTTCAAGGCTAGATTATTGTAAAAATCTCACTTTACATAAAATATGCCAAAACCAGATTAAACTAATATTCTGGTTTCTTGAAAGTTGAATAATCAGAATGAATCAATTTTGGGAAACAGACACCCAAGTACCCACTGAAATATTCATTCACATTCATCTACACATATTTCAGTCAAGTAACAGTGTATGAAGTGCTGCTTACCAATTAAATAGAAGCGATTAACATTACATTTACATTAACGATTTTTAATCAAAACACTGATTTGATCAAGAACTTGTGTAGGTGTAAACAGGGTGAAATATATCAGTTAAAAGAAATGAGACCTGGCTTCCATTGGTCCTGTATCAACTCATGTAAAGATTGAATCATGCAAAACAGAAACCAGTTCCAACTCCAACCTGAAATAGTACTTTATTGATAGGAAGTCATCCCTCTCACTCCAGCGGCCAACAGGCTTCACATCCCGCTCAAACTCGTATTAAAGAAGCTCTTGTGAAAAAGACATTAAGCAAAATGCCAGCTGACAACTGCATTACATAAACCGCGCTGCACAATTCAAAGACCGTGTACAAAAGTTCATTGCTGTTCATAAGTTAAGTCAGAAAAGGAATTAATACTGAAAATATGCAACACGGATCACGAAAAACATCTTCCCAATATGAGAAATCGCAGTCCTTTGCTGGAAGTACCCGTTTGATTTACTGTACTTCGCAAAATAGGTACCAATTCATATTTCATGGCATGGCAATTCAGTTTAATCGAATACAAAAAGAAAATGAATGCATGTGACAGAGGAATTTAAATATACAATGCTTTGCTACAAACCGATTCTCAGAAACCTGGAAATATGGTCAAAGAAATCCAAACAAAGCGGAACTCGCACAAGGATGAGGAAAAAAAAAGTTTGTACATTTCGGCTCAACGATCCCTTTAACAGTGAGAAGACAGAAATCGAAGATGACGTTGGTTTTCGTAAAGGGCGTTTGGACCTAAATGCTCACGTCGACAAGAATGACACCAGAACCCTAGAACTAAAAACAAATGCAAGTCTGAGAATATGGTAAACGTAGTTGACCCCTGAGTTTCTAATGCAGACTTAGTGTATAAAATACCTCATTACAGTGTGCCTTTTTAGTGCAAGCCAGCAAATATGCTTGATTAATCAGGAGGTATATTAAGATAGCACCCAAGCAATCAATGCTTCTCTACGCAGTCTTTCCTGTTGGCCAAATCACAGAGCGGGGCTGGTTTGAACAGCCAAACCAGTAGATCAAATACATCTTATTTATAATTCATTTGTTTTTCTTTTCATAGAAAATATAAATATCCCTGAATGGAACTGATTCACAGTATATCGAGGACTCCAGTGCTTCTACCATTGTTTTTATGTTGGGACAATCAAGTGTCTTCAAGGTCTCCAGTTAGTGTCTTTTGCATGGCTTGTCCGTCCAAGTCCTTCATTCGCTGTCTTGGTAATTCACAGTCCGCTTGCCTCGGTTTCTGGTCCGGATGCGCGTGGCCCGCCGAGGTTTCTCAAACGACACGTCACTGTCCTCGTCGGTAACGTCCCTCTGTCGTTTCCTCGCGAGTGCGGTTCCTCGCTCACGGTTTCTCAGCCTTCTCTTTGGACTGCTCCGTGAACCTGCGCTGGCGTCCGATTCAGACTCCGCAGATCCTTCGCTCTTAGAGTGGGGAGTGGGACCGTCCCCGTTGCTGCCACCATCGTTGCTTTCGCTCGCTTTGGGATCCTTCTCCTCAGGCCTTTGTTCTCGACCGTTCTCCGATCTAGTTTCGTAGTTGCTCTCAGAGTCCGTCGAATGGTTCGAGTGTTTGAAGCGCTTCGCACTCTTTCTTTGAGGATCCGCGTGCTCGTTTTCATCACTAGTCCTGCTACTTTTGCTGTCCGTGTCTTCAGACTCCGAGGAGCCACTATGTTTCCTTTTGGAGTTGCCGTCTGATGGTTTTCTTGACTGGGAGTTGCTCTTTCCATTCTTCGATTGCTCCATCTCAGGACTGAATTCTTCATCAGAGTCCTCCATAATGTAGTTCTTCTTGGGAAGAGTTCGAAGTGATATTCCTTTGGATGAAACCGTCCGGCAAGGTTTCCTCCTCGGATGCGTCGTCTTGTCTTCCTCTGATGAGTCACTCTTTGGCCATTCATCGGAGGAAGTGCCCGCCTTTTTTCTCCTCCTTCGATCTGCCTTCCCGTCGCTATCCGAACTGAACCTTGCACCAAGTTTCTTTTTCCGAGCATTGGACGCCCATTTTCGGTTTCTGAGGGACCTTTTTTCTTCTACATCATCGCTTTGATTCCCATCATCTTCTGATTTGATCTTCCTGTGTGCAACAGATTTTTCCGAAACGTCACTGAGCTCCTCTGAGTCCTGGGTTGTTGACATAAATGCATTTGTGGCTAAGGTTTTTTTGTGGGTAACGTGCTGTTTTGTGGCAGAAGCTCGTTCTTGGCTTTCTGATGATACTTTACTTTTCTTCAGCTCTTTCGCATCTACCTTTCTTCCGTTTTGATGAGGGTGCTTCAGAGGTCTGGGAACCTCGACGTCGTCCTCTGAGCTCTTCTCAGAATCCTGCTTGCTTTGCCGAGGTTTCTGACGTTGATCTCTGGAGCGATTTTCCTCTTCTTCAGCATCAGTGTCATTGAGTTTCTTTATTTTATTGACAGCGGCTTTCGCGGTCCTCCTGGTGGACTTCCGCCTGACAACGAGGTCCTCGTCCGACTCTCCATTCACACTTTCATTCTGACTCCACCCATCATTTGAGTTGTCCTCACTGTCCTCCCATTGCCGTTTGGGGTTGTGTCCATTAACGAAAGGAGATGTTTCTAAAATGGCAAAGTGGAAGAAATTAGTCTACAACTTCTCCACAACGTAGACACTGATCTTTGTAGATACAGAGTCCCATTAACGAATGAATGGTTAGTTAACCCAAAACCAAAAATTATGTCATCAATTACTCACTAATGTTGACCCAAACACATAAGACTTTCACTACCTTTCATTTTCCCTCAAGACATTCATCTTCTAACCACAGAAGAAGATAAAACATTTGCAGCCCATTTTACCTTAATGTGACTTCTGAATGGAGCATTTAAGAAAGGAAAAAGCCGGCATGATAGGACTTTGGTCCATCGGGAATTGACTAGATTTGGAGCAGGTATCCATGAACTAGAGTTTGCAGCAAATTATGGAAAGGATTTTGTCCTAGTGATCAGCCCATATATATTATGACTAAAGCATGCACTTATGAACTGTGCAAAACATGGGCGTGCAGACGGAAAATGATTTCACGCCGTCTGTCGAGCTCAATGATGATTCAACAAAGGTGGCAAAACTAGCATGCATACCCTTTTTCTCAACTGCTGATCTTCTACATGGTCTGCGACCAGCAGATCTACTCTCCTCTTTGCTGTGAGAAGATGAGTCACTGTCCATGCTGACGCCACTTTTCTCTTCTTCACTAGCTGAAGCGTCACTTTCATTTGACTCTGTAAGAACAACAACATTAAAAAGAGGGGCCGTGTGTTTAAGGTACATTAGATTTATGGAAAGAAGCGGTTTGTTTTTACACAAACTACTTCAAGGCAAGCGATGGATGTGCTTATACCCTCCTGAGAAGCTTCCTCTTCATCTGAATCAGAACTGCTCTGAATAGCGGCAGAACGTTTGCTGGCACGGGTTGCGGGACGGGTAATGGCTCCACGACCCTCTTCATCAGAGCCGTCGTCGTCTTCCAGAGTATCCATGAGTTTCATCTTACTGACGGCTGCCATGGCGGTCTTGCGGGTCCTTGGCCGGCGACTGACAGAAGACGATGACTCGTTTTCGGAGGTGTCCGATGCTTGCGAAGGCTCTTGGTCAGAGTCACTGCAGGGTCGTGGCCTCTGACGCTCATGCGACCTGCTGTGCCCATTCATCTTAGCATGGCTCTCTAGGATATATAAGATAGTCCACTTCATGAATGAAAATTGTTTGTCCATCCAGTCACTTTTTCCCCCACTAGGTGCACACAGCTAAAAATGCATGAAATTGCTACCCATCTGCACACAGACACTCATTGTGGGGTCTCACCATGTTTCCGTTTTCCTCCTCTATGCTTCTGTGCGGCTCTTCTTGTGGCTCTAGTCTCTCGTCTGAAGACACGAGCCAAAGATGAAGGTTCTTCGTCCTCTTCAGACTGACTTAAAGATTGTTTGCTGTCATGATCAGACCCTACAAAAAGCACAAACTTATGAAACTATGGAATGAACGTCAGGTGTTAGAGACCACATGTAATCAGAGGAAAGTTTCACCCTATAATTACAGATCTACCTAGAATTCATTTTACCAGTTCTTTGACCAATATTTAACATTTTCTACTTAATGGCTCCTCCTGGTGGGTGTCTAAAAATAGTGCCCTTCAAAGCACAGTGGATTCAGCAGGAACAACGATTGGTTGACATTTGTTTTTGATCCAGTTTAAAAATCCAGGTGGAATATTTTGATTACAACTTTGATATGATTTAAGTTCACGGATCTTGCGGTGTTTCCCAAAACCATTGTAAGCCTTAAGTTGATCATAAAGACCATCGGCGATAATTGTTATATTGACAAACTTAGGCTTATGATGTCTTTGGGAAATGCAGCCTTGGTCGCAAAGCTTGCAGATCACCGCCAGTGAATAATGTAATCTCAAGTCTGTTCATAAAACCATTAATGCTTTTGTGTCCTTGTGAAGATTCAAAGCACCAAAAGATTCTTCTGTTTTGTTCTGCAGAAGCAGCTGAAACCGTTTCAGAACATCTTCATGAGCAGAAGCAGTTCACTTTAAATTTAAGTTCACTCCTATGATGGTGAATAAATGAACTGGTTTGCACATGTTATATTTTAAAACCGGAAGAGAACATTTTTGGTAATTTTCTTGTCTTACCTGACGAAGACGACGAGCCACTCTGTCTGAAGGTGTCCTTGGCTTCATGGACTCTACGGCGCTCTGGTCCAGACACTTTGGCTGAGGTAGATTTGGCTGTAGACTGTTCTGTATTTTCCTGAGTTTTTATAGTAGCCCTCTTTTGACTACAGCCAGGAGGAGAAATGAGAACAGCTTTATTGTTATGCTTCTGCATGCAAACTATTCATGGTAAAAACCAACAAGAGAGGCAGTGAGATCAGGTCTACCGTGTGGATCCATGGTTGGAAAGAGCCGAGTCCTGATGCTGGAACTTCTTCCTGAATCTCTGACTGCGTCGTAGCTTCAAGCTACTTTTGATGGCGGTCTTGTAGTCGGAAATGATTTTGCGTATATTTTCCTCGAAAAATGCAGACAGTCGCAAAGTCATGCTGTAAATCTGTAAAGGATATCAATGAGTCTTTAAGAAGGTGCAACAAGGCGACAAAGTGAAAAAAGACAATTATTCAAGGTATTAACACGTTACCTTTGACCGTTTGTTTGGTGTGTAGGCTTTAGCATTGGCAAAAATAAGCCTGGTGTCTTTGCAAAAGTCTACGGGATTTTCATAGCGTTCTTCTTCGAGAGTCTGCCGCACCGTTCCAAGGTCCATAGGCGTGTCGATAATATTACCGTAATCCTGGAGACGCAAAGACATGGTATTATACAGACTAAACTAATACCATTAACCATCTTTGGACAAAAAGGGAGGCAGTTCTTAACACTACAGAAAAGTGACAATGCAGAGGTTTCACATACGATTTAAAAAATAAAACAAATACCACGGCCAGTCCTGCTGACAATGCTTGATCCCAAATTTAAGTTACTTTTCCTGCGCATCTAATTGGGTTGAAATTATGAACCTCTAAAACAGACCTCTGGATAAACTCTTTAACCATCATTTATGACAAATCTATGAGTCCCGTGACGTTATATCCTGTTTATATCCCGAGAGAAAACGATGCGAGATTAACCAGCGCTTTTGAGAAAGCGAAACGCATCAGAATTAGTTTCCCATACATTGATTTATTTGTGGTGGCTCGCCACTATCAATACTGACGAAAAGATTCAAACTGCTCTGGTGGGACGTGTGGGAGAAGTGCTGTGTCCTTTAATAGCGATGTCTCACGTTGTGAATATTAATATAGTAATGAATGCACTGAAAAGCCCTTGCACTATACGCTTCACGTCAGATATCAACGGTGAGAGAAATAGACTATGAGACCATAGAGCTGCACGATAAAACAAAAGATCTCAAATAAAACACCCACTCGAACTCATTCCTAAATGACAACAATTCTTCTGTATATTAAACCTGACAAAATCATATGGCAATATTCAAACCCTATTGAAAACAGTATATTTTACTTTTTTAAACCATTTCTCCACTAGGTAAAAAAAAAAAACATTGACTCATTGATTCAAGAGAATGTAGCTTTGTAATGTATGATGCTTCTGAAATAAAACCCATAAAGATATGAATTACTTTTGTAAATATGACTCCTATACATGTCTTTCTAAGTGTATGATTTAACTTTCCCAATTTTTTGGTCTACGGTTAAAAATCATCCCAGCCCTGATATTCATACAGCAATCAAATCAAAGATCTGATCAAAAATGCATTTAATAAACATATACATATATATAGTGTTAAGCAAGATGACCACCTAACATTAATTGCACATCGGACACTCACCGGATATTCTCTCTGATCTACGGGATTCCGGAAAGGCTCTGAATCCTCACACTCAAACATGTAGTCCAGTAAACGTTTGCAGTAATCTTTCCATGCATCCCTGTCCTGAACAACATCCACTGATGGCTAGAGAAAAAAAAAAAATCATTCACAAAGAAAGCGTCTTCAACATTTAATATTCTATCTGAACAAACTATGATATTAAAAGGGATAGTTCACCCAAAAACTAAATTTGTCATCATTTACTCACCAGTTCTGCAATTGTAATGACATTATTTTGAAGAATGCAGGTAACTAAATACAATGAAAGTCAATGGGGCCCATAAACTCTTTGGTTACCCATATTCTTCCGAATATCTTCTTTTGTGTTCAGCAGAAGAAATTCTTCTGGAACAACTTTAGGGAGAGTAAATGACAGTTTTCTTTTTTGGGTGAACTATCCCTTTAACAACACAACAGAATCTGTTGATGCATTTCCACCAACATGCAGTATTTGCGGTCATATCACCCAACTCTACTGCCACGCATAATATATCTCACACTACCTGGCGAAGTCTTTGTCCAGCAGAGGGTCCAGGTGCATCAATGTCATCCATGTCCTGAAAGCCACATGAATCAATCTCAAGTTTTCCAGCAAAAGGCAGAGAAAATACAGGTTGAACAAATCCTCACCTCATCATCAGAGTACTCCATGTTCTCCACCGCATTATAGATCTCCATGATATCTGTACAGTGAGGTTTACTGCGGCCAGGGATAGGGGAAGGAAAAAGTTACAAAGCTAAACATTACAATATCACAAATAGATCTATGGCACAAACGTCCAGGACCAACCTAATGAACTTCAGAAGGACATTTGTGATGATTTTAGCAGATTCTGCAATCTTGCTGCGGGGCTCGTTGAAGGTCTTGGCATTTTGTTCGATGTGTTTAACATCCCAGATCAGTGCAGACAGCCTCCTAAAAAACAAAAATAAGGGAAATTAGAGCTCACCCCCCAAATCAACTGACTCATTTACTCAGCCATACTCCACTTCTTTAAGTGTAACATAAAATCTTTTGAATAATGTTCACACTACTCTTAAAAAAAACAAAGTGCAAGTGCGACAGAAGCACAAACATGTGTGAGAGGTTGGCCAGATTTGATGTGCTCCGTGCATGTGTGCTGATCAATGTCCATATATGAATAAAAGACTAATTAACTTTGATAATCACAAAGTGTCTCTAACGACATGCTTTGATAAATCTGCTCTAATCATGTGGATTCATTTTGCGATCTCTTAATGAACTATTTGAAGCAAAGTTTGACTTTAAATGGAGACAAATCTCTCAGGTTTTACTCAATTAATAAAAACCGTCATGCGTTTTGAAGATGATTGAAAGTCTCATTGGCTTTGGAACGAAGCGATTACATTTCTGAGTGAACCCTATAAATATTGGTGATAGTTAAAACCGACGACAACCATGTATTTTTCGCATGGAAAAAGGTACAATAAACATTTTACATTTCCGCATTTGGCAGACGCTTTTATCCAAAGCAACTTGCATTGCATTTAAGAAACACATTGATATTCTAATCAGTTCTTGCTTTCCCTGGGAATCGAACCCTGACCTTGGAGTTGTAAACACCACACTCTACTGGTTGAGCTGCAGAAAAGCTTGAATAAACATCTATCACAATATCTACTTTTTTGCACCCTGAAAAAATTAATACAGGTTAAGGGTTTAAAGTCACGGGGCTTTATGAGCGAATGAGGAGCATGTTTAGTTTTAGGAGGACTAAACTTATAAGCTACAAACCTGTAGAACTTGTGCTTGAGCCGCAGTTTGATGGTGTTCAGGTCAGTGGGATATGCAATGACAGTACAATACGTGGGATACTGAGCAAGGTCGACCGGACCAGAGAAAGGGGCTGTGATATCTGTTCAAAAGGACAGAAGATGACATTTGAAAAGCCAGAGGGAAACATTTAAAGGGTTAATTCACGCAACAATTCAAATTCTGCCATTGTTTACTCTGCCTCATCTTGTTCCAAACCTATAAGACTTTTTGTTGCATCTTTGGGAAACAAATGAATATATTTTTTAAACTCTCTCGTCAACATTTTCAAGCTTTAAAATGTACATAAAACAAAAATCCAAATGTATTAAGTGGTATAATCAAAGTGTTCTGAAGAGATGCGTTTGCTTCATATGGCTTTTATTCACATAGAAACACTGATCAGCGCACATACATAAAGCACATAAAAGATGGTAAATGGCAGTGAGAACCAGTGAGGTCTTCAAATTTGGATTATACGGCTCAATTCATATGGACTACTTTTACATCTTTATGAACTTTTGTAGCTTGAAAATGTTAATGACATAAACTTTCAATGGATGAAGAAAGATTATGAATAAAAAAATAATGATTGTCCAACAAAAGTCTTATGGGTTTGAAACGAAATGAGGGTGAGGTTAAAGATGACCATTTTAATTTTTGGGTGAACTAACCCTTGAAGTCCAGCAGACCATCAAAATCTGATTTCCTTAGAAAAGGTACACCATGTAACTTTTTTGCTCGATATTTTAGAAAACTTTTAAATTACACAATACAAGGCCTTCCCCTGATTCACCATGTGAAGAAATTATAAGGGTTAATATTTTAGACCTGACGGGATGGTTTTTGTGGGAAATTGCGTAACATCCATCACTCGTCCACCGCCATATACTTGAATAGTAAAGACTGCTGCAGTGTGGGAGTGGCAGAGGTCAGAGGTCACAATGAGCGAGAAAGGTTGGCATTGGACAGGTAAATCTCAGCATTTTAAACAAACGCAGAACAGAGGAGATTCTACTGGCAAACAGAGAACGTGACAGAACTCGTAATAAAACAAGAATCAACATTGGATTGGATTTTCAGAGATTGCAAGAACTCTTGTAAAAGCGATGTGGAGATTATGGCGCATTTATAACTCAACAGGCGAGGGTCTTTTATTGAACAGAAAGTCACGCACAGCCAAATTAATGTTTTGTTTAAACCACTTGAGGGCTTAAAGTTACATAGTGTACCTTAAAAATAAAAACGGCCCAAAATTGATAGAGTAAAACTCAGAATAGGATCAAACTGCGAAATCAAACGCACCCACAGTCACAAGCTGTTCTATGCCTGAAATGATGCGTGCACTCTCTTGGTCTCGACCCCTGTCCCCCCATTCACCCCCCTGAGGTTTATACAGGATATCGATCATCTCCTCATCCGTCACAGGCACTCCTGCACTCTCCGACTCCGGCTGTTCCGCTGCCATACGGAAACCCAAACAGTTCAATTAACACACCATTTGCTTTATGAAAACAAGAAAATACCCTTTCAGTTAGAAATGCAGGAGGTAAACAATCAAGCCAAAGATCCTGAATTGAATTTAGTGTACAATTTTTGCAGCTCAGATAAACGTGCAAACCAGCAGTGAAGCTCGAGAGGTCAGAAGTACCATTTTCAGGAATAGCTTCCACATCCCATGGACTCAACTTTTCGGTCTCGCCATTGTCCCATCTGCAAAATCAGAAGTGAAAATCACAGCGTGCCTAAGATCTACGCCACAGGTCCCAAGATTTCAAACGTTTGGGCTTACTTGACTTTGAAGCACTGAAAATGGCTGTCGGGATACTCCGACTGATATGGTTCCTGACAAACTATGGACCCGAACCACCAGGCATCATCGATCACGGAGCGAAACCGATCATCTTACAGAAACCAAAGCACAGACATGACTAAATGTTCTGTTTCTGCAGAAGACGTAATGATTGAATTGAGACGCTCTTACTCGATCTCCACACTCGGTTCCGTGCCTCGTCGTAGCTTTGATGCAGCACCAGAAAATCTATCACATCCGGCATATCATGATATCTAAGGGAAAAAAAACCGCAAAAAAAACCATTAGTTTTGCTTAATTGATTTACAAAAATCATTTTAAATAATTTCTATTTTTAATTTTAAATAAATCATTAAAAAAAAAAGAGTAATAAATGATAACATGTAATCATAATAAAAAAAATTGATAATTTAATAATTTTTAAAATACATTTTTATAACATTACTTGAAAAAAGAAAAGTAGTAAATTATTCTCCTGAATTTTCTGAAAAAAAATAATATTGCTTATATAGGTTCATAGAGGAGATAACATGGAAAATTGAAGCCACACAAAAAATAAGTTAATTATTAATTTCTTATTAATAACCATTACTTCTTACTATCATTTTCTTACTTCTTACAAGTTTACCAAAGCCCTGCACTATTATTTTCTAATCATCTTCTTTTTCTTTTATCAATATGGAATTAATCTTGTATTTTATCATTTGTATTCAATAGAGTAAAATTTGTATGCAAATTTCCGCTTTCCAACTTACTTAATTGAAAATGATCGGTCTGTTATTTGGCCTGTTCCAGGGTCAATCTGGGTCAGTTTTAGACAACACAGGGTTGGAGGGCAGACTTCATACTTGATCCCGGTTATTTTAACAAACTCTTGGTCCTGGTAACAAACAAAAAAACAACAACATATGATTTATATTTTTCAAAGCCAAACTTGTTGAAAACACTAAAAGACAATCTACCAGCAGGTAGATTTTAAAGTAATGTTCATGGTTAAATACAAGGAAATCAAACCTTAGCACAGCATCCGTCACAACAGATAAAAATGGCCTTGCTGCACTAGCTATGTTACCATTCAAAGTTGCAAATTTAACTTAATTTGCATAAAACAGTTTCCATCCCATGTGCTCAAGGGAACAAAATCTTTACTTCCTGCAGAACTGCCACAAAGTATCAGTAATAGAATGATAAATTAGTTACAACAGTGTAAGTCAGTGGGACTTTTTCTTGCATTCGGATGCCTTGTGTTTGGGAACAATTGCATGAAACAGTTCTGAGAGAGAATTAAAGCAAATCATTCTAATGACAGACTTTGTCTCAGACATTTCACACGATGTGTGGTAGATCACTGGAAGAGGTTCAGTTATCCAATCACACGATCTGTTGAGGCAAAGTTACTTGAACTTTATTCGTTGAGCACCCAGGAATCGATTTTGAAAATTTTTTTCCTTTGCAGTTTATGGGCATGTTTTCTTAGCGAAAAAAACTGCGAAAAACGTAGCAAAAGTTATCCATCCCAATTACGTGAATAAGTTTTTTCTTGATTGTCGTTTTGTTTTATTTTAAATTTTATATATTTATATGTGGTGTATTTTGACGTTTTATGTGTCTTGTGAAGCGCTTTGAGATTGTATTTAAAGGCGCTATATAAAATAAAGGTTATTATTATATTACGTTTTTTTAAGTGTATTTTAAGATTAAGAGCATTTTAGCATTTCCATCCAGAATATTTGTATGCAACATCCCAAAATGTGCATAAAAATCAGTAATACCTGAGACGTTCCAGGACTGAGCTAGTAACTCGTGGCGCTTGTATCTCCAATAATGTTTACAATAAGAAATAACAGAAGAAAAAAAAAATGAATCAGTTCTGACCCTCTAAAAAAAATCCCTTATTAGTGCTAATAACAATGGAAAAAAACATGATTCTAATTGCTATAGAGAGACACACACACACACACAAACATTATAGTAAGGATTCCTGTGATATCAAATAAAATGTGGCTTTAATTATGAGTTCTTTTCTTTTAGGCAGACGATAAAGTAGCGGCTAATGGCAGCATGTGCGGAGGAGGAGGAGGAGGGAGGAATAACGTAGATACGCAAACATAACACGGAAGACGCGTATGGAAGTCAACAAACACGTGAAGGAGTGAGGAGCTTGAGCTGCTCCGAGTGCTCGAACACCTAGCGTTGGCGTCTGTAAAATGCTCGTATCTCAAAGCCAAAAATCACTCGAAGGCTTGCTCGTATCTCTGAACACTCATATGTCGGGACGCTCTTATCTCAAGGTATCACTGTATGAGGATGGAAACAGTTACTGAAAAGTGATGCATGTATGTGTGCATGCTGTTCGAATCAGATCAACGCAAAGTTTACAAACCACATGTGAATGAACGTGTCGAACAAGAACAGATGCACAAAATGTAAAAGCCCAAGTATTGTTTTGGTCATACTCTTAACTCCATCTTCTTCCACGGCTGTCTGTCTAGGTTAATGGGGTACAGGTTTGTCCTACACACTGCTTCCACATACGCCTCGTGACCCTGACGAAAATAGATGACCTGTGCACAGAAAAAGGGATAGTGGATTTAGACATGAATCAGTAACATGTCCATACAGATGAGAAGACACGAGAGAAACTTATTCCGTACCTCGTCTCCCATTTGAGGGACGAAGGGGGATTTTCGGGGAATGACGTCAGTAATCCATGCTGGGGGACGGAACTCATTTGAGATCTCTCGGTTAATGGGCGGCTTCGGCGGCTAAGGATAAGAAAATTAATTGCATTGAATTTAAAACTTCCATTGTTTGGAAGCATTTCAAACTATTCTTTCATCAAGACAAATCAAGTACCAGCCAACAGTAAAAATGACTTCAGAAGTCCAAAAAGTAGTCCATAATAACAAGTTGACGGTTCAATTTAAAAGGATCATATAAGAATTTGTAACAGGGACAGCAAAGGCCTCGAAATACTTCAAGCGAAATCGTGTGACGCCATTTCCAACAAAATCAGGCCAAAGCGAAGTTCATTTGAGAGTTTGATTCGGGAGTTCGAAACACTGCCAAAGCAAACTTTCTGGAAAAGTTTGCTCCGGCTGGTAAACACCTTCGTACTCCCTTTGATCCGTGGCGATGCCGTAATGTGTATGCGGCGTCACCGCCTTAAACTGAACAGAAGCAATGAACCAGAGAAAGTTTCCACGTCAGTTAAGACATGAACACACCAAAGCAGCTTTATAGTCGAAAACTATGTTTTATCGACACACTCAGTTTTATTTCATGTTTAATTCTGTAAAGCTGCTTGATTTAAATGCAACTAATGTATTAACGTGACTGGAGAGCAGAATTGCAAAGCTTGTGAAACATACACACGTCGCCATGATCAGATGCTTTATAAACGGCTGTTTTCTTCGTTGTTTATTTAGTTATTGAGAGGAAAGCGCACAGCAAACAACCACAGCCGTGAACGATGGGATGTTCGCTAACAATTTACTGCTGGTCACGTACTCCCAACTTCTTTTTAAACGAAAAAAAGTACTTAGCCGTGAGTATATCAGCAATGCTGTATGGACCAATAAACACCTTAGGCATTTTGCTTTTGGCCTTCTTGTGCTTTCGGGGCGAAGATGTCTGCTCCTCTTCATCTAGAGTTTGCTCCTCATCCGCCCCCTCTTCATCGTCCTCATCCTCTTCCTCAGAGCTGCTGATCCTGCGGCAAGCACGTCGTCGGGAGGTTGGAGACGCAGATGGCCGCAAACTTATTCCTGCATCCGCCATCCAGTCAGAATAATCACTGGAGGAGCGGCTTCAGCGATGAACAGAGAAACAACGTAAACATTTAGCGATAACAACAAGAGATTAAATGACTATATGAAAGTTTATTTAGTCACCAAACAGAATTCCACAAATAAGCATCTCCATGCCAAGCGTCTGACCCGATTTTGCATTCACACCGTTCCTTTGAAAGTGGACTCAATTCGCATTAAACTGAATTTCAGTTTATGAAGCACTGTTACTTTTAGAAACAGTTCATCTGTCACCACCTCAATGTTTGCAATGGTTTTTGAGTACGAATACAAATGGTTGTGATAGGCATTCAATCTTTAATCGAACAATTTCTTTAAACTTTAATTTGATTGACTGAGGCATTACTGGAAGCTAATTTTATTGTAATTCTGCTTGGTGCCACTTGCAGATATTACACACTTCCTTTTTTAAAACCATTTTGTTGGCAGCAGGAGTACCTTGAGCTATCACTCCTCCATTCCTCTTCATCCTCAATGGACAAATCAACAACACTGCCCTCCATTTCACTGTCCTGCACCAATAACACAAGTACACACTTCGTTATTAGCATGCCTGAAACGGCAGTATTTTAAATAGTAAATTAAACGCTCAACCTCTGAAGACGCCGTCTCCTCCCCTTCCTCACATGAGAACTCGATGTACTCTTCAGCCAGACTCTCTTTACGTTGCTGGTTTTTCTGCCGTTTGCGTGACTGCGCACGTTTGAGGCACGGCCCTTCTTCATCAGAATCATCCTATGGGTAAAACCATCTCGCCTTAATGACGTTTCCTCAGCGTTGACATGAATAACCATAACGCAGTTGTTGATGAGGAGGAAGAAGCTTACCCTGAAGCTGGCGTGGATCACTCTTCTTCTCTTGATGTTGTAAAGGCTGACCTCCTCATCTCCTTTGGCTGTTCTGAATGACTCCTGCGCCCTAAATGAAGAAGCCATTTGCATTGTTAAACAGCCTGTCTGAATGCTATAATAACCAGACTTAACCACTGCCCCCAAATCAAATATCACACGACACGAACAGTTGGTTCCCTTTCGAGGGAACGCCGATGCGGTGTGATGGTGTTACGGGAGCGCATCCAGCAAGACCAGTGTCTGAAGCTTGTGTGAAAGCAAGAACTCTATTGGCTGAGAGATGTCAGATGACTCGGCGTAGCTCATCAAGACCATAAAAGACCATTATGAAGAGCTGCTATAAGTTGTAACCCATGTGGTGGCCAAGTTAAAGCTAGACTGGCCAGAAAAGAGACTAAAGCACCTCGTAGTAAATTTAGATAAGCGCTTCCTAACTGACTTCCGGTCACAACACCCGCTTTAAAACCTCCCCCCACTTCACTAACCTCCTTGTAGATAGTGAGGTCATGGAAAAAAGGTCTTTCACCCCTGTGCTGCGACTCTTTCATCCCCTTCACGTAACTTACAGCAGCGGTCCGCAACCCCCGCTATCCGCGATCGCTCCGCCCACGGACGAAAGGAGTATCGCTCCGCAACCCCCTGGTCGACAAAACTAACGGTCCGCAACCATTTTCCTGGATGGGAGACTGACTTGGTTGCTGCTGGAAGTGGTGTTAGGAGACCAGCAGGGGGTGCTCACCCTCTGGTCTATGTGGGTCCTAATGCCCCAGTATAGTGACGGGAACACTGTACTGCAACAAGCAACTCTGTGGTCATTAAAAATCCCAGGATGTCCTTCACAAGAGTAGGGGTGTAACCCCGGCATCCTGGCCAAATTTGTCCATCATGGCTTCCTAATCCTAATCCCTAATCCCCCCCATTCTCTGATTGGCTTCATCACTCTGTCTCCTCTCCACCAATAAGCTAGTTTGTGGTGAGCGTTCTGGCGCAATATGGCTGCCGTCGCATCATCCAGGTGGATGCTGCACTCTAGTGGCGGTTGAGGAGATTCCCCCGTCCATGCAAGCGCTTTGAGAGTCATAAAGCGCTATATAAATGTAATGAATTATTATTATGGCTCTCAGACAAACGGGTTGCCTTCCCCTGCCCTACAATGTTGAATTATTGTTTACTATCGTGGGTTCAAAAAGGCACAAGTATGGGGTGACACCAAAGGTGGAAGAGATGTTTACAATGTAGAGGTCCATCCTTGCCATCCAGACCATGTAGAGTAATGTCAGGTCTTTTTGGCAAGGGTAAAGTGGCCGTAGGGCAGGCTGATGGGTCACTGCACAATGGCAGTAGTCACCTCTTAAGAGGACAACACAGTGATCCCTCGTTTATTGCGGTTAATGTGGAACGCAAACCCCCGCGATAGGTGAAAATCTGCGAAGTTTTTTCACCAAATCGCAGGAATTTCTGTATGTGTGTGTGTAGGTACCAGAATGTTTAAAATATGTATATTTATACTTTAAATATATTTTAATTAAATCCATTTAATTATAAAACCTTAATATTATACATTAACTCTCTCTCATATGTATTATGGTGCTCTACACTCATCAATGACAGCAGTATCTTGAGACTCCAGTAATGGAGACGATGACAGACCTGTGCGCTTCATGAATGTGATGATGATGGTGATGGTGTTACTGCACTGGTATAATGAGGCCTTTAAATCAGTTCAGGAAGCGCCTCATCGTCAGATATCGGCGCTGGATCGTCAACATTTCCTTCTGAGAGAGGCGAAGAGGCTCCCACTCCACTCGTGCTCTCATTGGTCGGTATCGCACCAGGAACCAATCACGTGTCTTGTCTGAGTGCCGTGTGTGTGTACAAAGCCTCTGAGAGAGTTTCTCTCTTTGTCTGGCATCCTGGGAAACCGTTTCTCTCGCATCACCATGAAACAACGCTGCTTTCCGCAAAACAGCTGCCGATACGGCAGTATGTTTGTTTTTCAATTAAGATTTTTGACAAATCGGCAATGCACAGACCGCGAAACATGAACCGTGAAGTGGCGAGGGATTACTGTAACGAGGGATCAAGCCCCGAGGCAGTTGGAGAACGTCACACCGCAAAGCACATAGCCATTCAATGGCTGCCCTGGTTGCTTCAAAGGAATCCGTGGCTGAACCTCTGGGATGAAAGAAAAGGTGTCCTGTTGAACAATTTCCGATTTCCCCCATTGGCCTGTTCGACGATGCAGTAAGTAAAGCTCCCGACAGGTTTCAGGAGGCGAGAAGGCAATCAACACATTACACACATCCAGGGCTAATATGGATCTAAGGACAGTCTCATCCTCTCAGGCGGCTAAAAAGCAGCAGCCTTAATGTGGTCCCATGGCTGTGAGGCTGAACAAGCAGTTTCAAGTTATGAAACAGTATTGCCAAACTCGCCACCTATGGGGTTAACCACAGGCACAGATCCTTGTGTGTTAATATCTCTTCTCAGCAAGTCTGCGATTGCCTTTCACAGCTTGGTTAGGCGGACACATGAAGCGGAAGGCCTACAGACCCACTTTCTACAACACCACTATCTCTTTATCCAGTGCGGTGGCAGGCTGGGCCTTTCTGCACACTTTTGAAACCCACGCAATTTTTAACATTAGGCTCAGGATCCTTAATAGTTTTTATTCACCAAGTCTGTGCTTGCTTTAATTCACAGCTTGGATGGGCAGACATTTGGCCAGTATGGCAGCGTGGGAATAGCGACACCATGACACAACGTTGAAGCTCCCTTGAAAGGGAACGTCTCGGGTTATGAATGCAACCCTGTTTCCTGAGAAGGGAACAAAACATTCATAACCTGAGGGGGTTTGAATTCTTAATTAAATTGACAGCTAAAATTTAAATTTTAAACACTCTTAACGTTAATATGCTACAGTACAACATGCATAAATAAAAGGCATTACAAAAACGAAGTTGACAAAGGATGCTAGAGCAAACAGCTGTTTATTAAAACAAACATGACATTCTGGTTCAGTTTTTTAGATTTCTATTTCGTAGTACTTCCCCAAAAGGAGGAACATCTTTCAACATACGAACACCTCTTTCTTTCTCTCTCTCTCTCTCTCTCTCTCCATTTATTCAGATTTTTTTTTTTATTTGAAATGAGTGGTTACTTTTTACAAAATGGTCCGAGCAAACTCGAATGTTTGCCAGGTTCTTGCCCATAAAATCCTGGTTAAGTGCTGCCAACCACAATCGTCTGTGCACACAGATAAAATACCTGGTGTTATATTTTAACATATATACAACATATATATTGTTTGTTTTGTGTGGATTCTATCGTTTCTCTTTGTTGTCTAAACAGGATTGGTCCTGGACACAATGAGGCTGCTGGTGATTGGCCCAGGAGAATAGTCCCCGACTATAAAGTTCCCCGGAGGTCCTCTGGAGGGAGCTAGCTCTCTCTCTCTGCTTTGTGTCTTTCTGTGTGTGGGTTATTCGTTGAAAGTTGAGTTTCAGAGAATGTGTTTTTCTGTTCTCATTTGCAGTGTTAAACAGAGTGTTGTTACTCGTGATCTTACACCTTGTCCTGCTGATCTATAATTTTCGCTGTATTGTAACAGTGAAGCTGTAGGGGGCGAGTGCCTTGTTTTGTTTGTAGGCCCAAGGGCCATCCGTTTTCTCCTGTTTTTGTTAGTTAAGGAGATAGGGAAGTTCACTGCATGTTTCTTTCTTTTTGGTTGGTTTATAGGGAAGCTAGTTTTCTTGGGAAGTTTAGTTTCTATTATGTTTGTTGTTTTGGCACTTAGCTCACCCCTGAAGATTGTGCTTCTAAACTTTTTTTTCTTTGTTTTGGATTTGTAAACACTGGTGTCTTTTCTTTGATTAAGAATTACCCAAGGACTGTTGCTCTAAATCCTTAGGCAACTAGTAAATAATAATAAAAGAAATGGGTAAATAAGAAGTTTGGGTCGTGTCTTTTATGTTACACCTGAGCTAGACCAGGGCTCGTAACACTGGGGAAGTTAAAACTCACCTGTAGCCACTTGTTGTGAGCTCAGGCACCACCACCCTGCGTCTCCAGGCCTGAAGGTCCCTCTCCGTGGCCATCTGACTGCGCGGAGCATTCTGGTGCATCTGCCGAACCCCCTCCACCTGTCCGCTACGCCGTAAACCCACGTTAGGTGGAGACTGAACCTCCATGCGCTCGTTCAGCGACACTGTGCAATCAAACACGGCAATATTAGAAGAGATTCGGTGGAGCTTCAATTGAAAGTCTTCTGGGATGGGTGTTGATTAAGAGCAGAAGGCTGAGATTTAAACGAGCACCTCTGCGTGGAGTCCCCGGCTCTAGCACACGGGCAGCAGCAGCAGCAGCAGCAGCGCCACCCTCTCCCTGAGTCGCAACCTGTCGGTCGTGATGCTGTTGAAGCTGGCGGATGGCAAAGTCCAGAGCGCTGGGCCGACCCTCCTCACTCTCCGCGGACTGCTGACTGATCACCTGCTCCACGACCTCACCATCACCTGAAACACCACGAAGGTGCACATCAGAAACGCTCAGTACGATAATGTTTTTATGATGCACCAGGAACCGAAAATAGAGAAGAGCTGAAAATTAATGCTGCCACACTTTACTTTTAAGCTGACATAACTGCATGCCTTTACTATAACAGTAAATTAGGCAAACTATAAATTACACAACTAACCCTCAGCTTAAATGTACAAGTATGTAGTTTATAGGTTTCTTTAAGCTCAAATAGTAGAGCATTGGCGCTTGCAACACCAAGGTCATGGGTTCGATTCCCAAAGAAAGCAAAAACTGATTAGAATATCAATGTTTCTTGACTGCAATGCCGAAAAGTAGATGTAGTTAATTAGTTATTACAGTAACAATGTCACCTTAAAAAAAAAAGCAAATTAATTTTTGGTTTTGGCCAAAACCATTGATGAAAGGTGACATTAAGCGCTTCTCTGATGGTGCTTTTTGACTGCGTCTGCATCCATTTCACTAATAAACTACAACACTAGTCACAGCAGGGTCTCCGTTTAAGTGGCAATACATTTTATTATTCTTGCTTGTTTTTACTTTGGCTTTTTAATTGATTTTATTGTTTTGTGTATCTTTTAATTTTATATGCATGTAAAGTGCTTTGAGATTCCCATTTAAAGGCGCTATATAAAGTTTATTATTACAATTTATAGCACAAAATTAACAATGAATCGCAAGTTAAGCGGAATAGACGGATTACATTGCTACTATTTCAATTTTCATCAATTTTAAATGGACAACATTAACCTCCAATCAACAATCAGTTCTCTTAATTCTCCAAGTGTCCTCCAACTGACTGTCCAATGCCATTCAGATCAGCCTCCATCTAGTTAGCAAAGCCTAACTTCTTCCTTCCCGAAGTCCTGCTCTAGATTTTTTTCCTTCCAGACGCAGTTTCACTCGGACAGGCCACAGTAGGGAAGAAAAGACTATCGCTGACTTTAATGCAGTCTATGCTTGAATAAGTGAACTATTTTTACACTGCATTCTGAAATGCTTGGTTTTGATTGGTCACATTCTGAGGTCAGTTATTTCATCTGGGTATTTGAGACCGGCCGCTTCATAACCTGCTCCGTTTTCACTGAATGAAGCTTCTGCCATCATGTGTATTAGTCATGGACTGCATTTACTATAAAATGACATGAATGAAAATAATGCGTTCATCTTGCTGCTATAACTTTTGTACACTGCAATAGACAAGATAATAAACGAGTAATACCTGAAAATGGTTTTGTAAATCTTTGTGTGGCGAAAAGCGGTGTAATAATAAGTGAAACGACTGTACATTATGCCTTAAATGGCTGTCTTGTCTGAAGTTGTTTGCTCGTCAAGGCTCAAAGCTGCTTGCTGGGAACATTTTTTTTCTTTGTGGAAATTTTGCGTCTAATGAGCTAAATAAACAAAAAATATATATAGTGCATTTTATTATTAAATTGCAATCAACCTCTTGGCATCGGGTCCTGATCACCAAGCATGGGTTTATTCTGCAATAACAGGCTGGATGGACATCGTCCCTCAAATCATTAAACGACTAATATTAAATATTCTTGCGTAATTTAAAAGATTATTATTTGAGTATTGATTATTAAATAAACGCAATAAAAAAAGGGATTAAATAAACATGATAAATTAAATAAACGTGATAGAGATTAAATGTGATCAAATAAAGGATTAAATAAACATGATAAATTAAATAAACGTAATAAAGCGATTAAATAAACGTGATAAAAAAAAGAGATTAAATCACATTAAAAACTTTGGTTAATTTTCAGTTAAATTTCAGATTGGTGCATCACAATTCTTTCAATACAACAGAACCGTTCCTTTTTTCCTGTGTGTACAGTGAACTAGAGACACATCACAACAATGTCATGACAAGAATAGGGAACTAACTTGTAGCAACATAACCCAGTTGAGGAACTAGATGCTCATCTGCAATGTTTTCTCTTCCTGGCACCAGTCTCTGGAATTTGGGAGGGTGAGGGTTCCCATCCACATCCACCAGGAAGGGAGGAGGCATCAGGTGCGGCGCCTGCTGGGTCTGCTCATCCAGAACAAACCCATTCGAGTCCCGGATCAGCGGCCGATAATCCGTGTGGAAGAACACCTGGTCTGGAAGCTGCGGATCATTTTGGAGAAATACATGAAGAGTTATATTTAGGAACTTCAATTGCTTTAATATCAGTTGTCTTGGTGCAATAGAGGCTGATTTCTCAACTAGATATCATACAAACCTTCTCATAAGGCTTGGAGCTCCCAAAACCAAAAATAACCAGATGTCCATGAGAATCCGTCATTGCAAAGCGATGCCCGTCAGCGGTGAACTTGCAGTCAAACACGGCACCATGCCCTTGACCTTCAATCTACACCACAGAAAAACATTCACATGTAATGTCCAATTAGTTAAAGGGCCTGCAGTGATTAAAGCGTCTAAATCTGAAACCCACAGCTGGCCAAACACCCTAAATTTGACTGGAAGGGTTAAAACGATGCTTATTTTCATCAGCGAACACTCGTTAGATCTCAGATTCGGTCCGCTTTAAATCATTACTTTGTTAATCGAAGTCACAGGGTTTCTTTTGTGCTCCTGCTTGTGTGTTCACAGCGCGACCTCTGTTTTCTGTGTGTGTGTGCGCTTCAAAGATGATTGGGATACTCTACCATATTAAAGTAATGCATGGTTTTTGTGCCTCTGATGAGGTCCCATATGAAGACATTGCCATCGTGGCCTGCAGACAGCATGATACGAGGGTCGTAGGGATGCGGCTCCAACACATACACCTCTGCCTCGTGACCCTGGGAGAAGGTGAAGAGATTCGATCAGCAAAACCAACTATACGCCGTTCACTGATCACATGACGCATATCATGCAAAAGCTGGCAAGACATTCCTCAAAATGGCAAGCGGGAAGCTGTTTGAAAACTTTTTCAGCATTAAATAGCTCTACCTGTTAACCGTCAGTCCATCTACCGGGACACTTGGCAGACGTCATTTTTCTTAATTATAAATTAGGTACCATTCAAAAGCTTAAACCCTCAAAATTTAGGAAATCAGACACAAGCAGGACTTTAAAACCTTTTGGTGGGCTCCTTTTACATTCACAGGCGCTTTTATCCAAAACGATTATCATTGCACTCATTTCAGTTCTTGCTTTCCTTGGGAGTCGAACCCACGACATTGGTGTTGCAAGCGCCACACTACAGTTTGAGTGTCAGGAAAGCCTTACAAAACACATCGTTGAAGGTCTGAGACTGAAAGTTACATATTTGTTCATAAAAGTGATGTTTCGACAATTGTATTTAACGTGTTTATTTAAAAAATCATCTGTGTTTCTCAGAAATCGCTTATTGCACCTTAAAGTTTGGATAGTGCATTTTCACATACTTAAAGGTCTTAATTATTGTAGTTATATACTTCAAATTGGTTTGGTAGTTCTGGACCGTTCTGAATTTCTCTTCTGCAGCAGAAAACGCTCTTACTTTAAGGATATGCAGCAACTGTCCCGTGTAGGAATTCCACACTTTGAGCAGATAATTGTTGACGGCAGTAATGACTGTGTGGTCGTGGCGGTCCCAGGACACCATGGTGACTTTGGGTTTGAAGAAATTCTCATCCTCTGTTAAAGGTGCAGACCTTCAGCAAACAAGGCAGAAGAACCGTCATTAACAGATCAAATGGGCATCAATGAAACACTAGTTTGAGTTCTCCAGAGGCTCTCATACCCCGGAAGAGTGGCAGACATGTTCAATAAAACGCTCTTCCATTGGTGTCTCTGATGCAGTCGCCATATACGAGCAGTGCCGTCTCGACTGCCACTCACAAACCTGACAGAGACATCACACACAATACAACAAGCTGAAGTAAAACGATAGTAAAGCACCGAAACAGAAAAACAGGATTTATTAGGCAAGAAAAAGAAAATAACATTTAACAATAAACCCCAAATCAAGCTGAAGTCTGAAACCACGGACATGTATTTAGCAAAGACTCGTCAAGTTGAGGACACTGGACGGCTTTTCCTGAAGTACATGACTGTCGACAAGCTGTTTTACGTCTTTCTGCGGTTGAAACACTGAGCGACAGTTCATAAAAATTGACCAAAATAAAATCTTGATTGATAAAAACATAAAAGATACAAATCCTAGCATCCACACAGCTCATTAGAGAAGCGACAATTAAACAACCATTTCGGCCCTCCAAAACGGTTATGGCACCCCCCCCCCCTCAAAAAAACCCTCATTGGTTTGCAGAAAACCACCGATGTTACCTCTCTCCTGAGTGACAGAACTGGATGCTGTCCACTTTGTCCTGCAAATGAACCCATGTATTGTAAGTCACCACACCATCAGAGATCCTCTCAAAATTATTCAACCATTCCTCAAATCTGTGCGCTCTTACCGTGTGAGAGTCAAGCTCAGCTAGTTTTTCTGGACTGCCACTTCCCAGGTAGTAAATCCTGATGACATCATCTGTGCTTCCTGTTGCAAGGAACATGCCACCTGTATAAAGAGAGACATGAGCACTGAAAAAAGCCTTACGTGAACCTACACGTGCACAGACTCTAAGCTCTCGTCTCACCAGGGCTGAAGGAAGAGCAGACCGTCTGAACCGCAGGCCGAGGCCTCTCCGTGAATTTGTGCGGACGATCGCTGGTGAACATTGAAGACAGACAAAGAATAAACCTCAAACTCTGACCTGCACCCACAGTCTCCGTATCTTCATTCCAACCTGAAGAACCCTCACCTGAAGAAGTTGTTATTCACATCCCACTGCCAGAAACACACCGTTGCGTCGGTTCCTGTGGACACCATGTACCTTTTGGAGCCCTTGACAAAAGGAGAGAACTACAAAGAGAAACAGGAAGTAGAAACACCTGTTAGCACAAACACAACATGTATAAGCAACATTCAAACACACAAAATGATTCAACTTTAAAACCTAATGCACAGATTCTGACACGCATCCAAACGGCTTACATTCACTTGATATAAATGACGATGTTTATGTAAACCGTGAGTGCATTTAAAAGGTTAAAGTGCAATAAGACTTGATGTTGAACGCATGAACGCAGTGATTAGAATGACATGGTTACTTGCATATCATGGCAATACTGTCAGGTCAATATCTTGGAGTTAAAGCCTGTTTGCCAAGCTTGCGCCGAGACAGCGAATGATCATCAAATAACCCAGTGAAATGCTCCGAACAAACATATACCATTCACAGTTTCCCAGCATTAGGATCCTTTGAAAGGTAATGTTATTTTTTTAGTGCAGTGATCGCACCTCACTAATGTGCAGGTGGGCGGAGCCAAAAATGCCATGTAGAAGCAAGCATTGATCGGATTCTGCTTTACATTTCTGCTTTTTTCAGACGCCTTCATCCAGAGTGACTTGCATTGCATTCAAGAAACATTGACATTCTAATCATTTCTTGCTTTCCCCTTGGGAATCGAACCCATGACCTTGGCATTGTAAGCACCAATGCTCTACTGCTTGAGCTAGAGGAAAGCTTTAGTTATAATATTAAGTCATAAGGAGTCATTTTCAGAGCCGTTTTTGGACTGTTTTCTGAAACCTACAGGGTGTTTTTATGGTACAACAACCTCTTATGTCAATTGATAAAAGAAATTCCTTTCTCAATTCATGACCCCTTAAAAAGCATGTAATTCATTTTCATGATGATGAACTGCTATCAGGAGAGCGCAACCCTACCGATGCATCAACAAAAAAGCTGATGTAAACGTGCATTGCGTTGACCAGTATGTTGGGAACTGAGCCACGATCTCTCAATCTAAAGTAGTGATACCGCACTCCCCTCACGCGAAACTATACGGCGCTCTCACCTGTAAAGAGGTAATAGATCCACTGTGGCCCTGCAGGACCGCCACTGGGGCACAAGTACGAAGGCACCAGACTCGAATGGATTTGTCGCAGCTCCCAGCCGCAATAAGGGTATTCTCAAAGTTAACGGCGAGGTCTGATATCTCAGCGTAATGTCCTCTGAGAGTGGAGTGAAGCCTTCCATCAAAGGAGGACCAAATTTTCACCAAGGCATCGTCAGAACCCTGAGGGTCAGGAAACAAGCGGGGTCAAGCGCGGGACGACAAAGAACAGAGCAACGAGAAATTTGCGGCGCTCACCGTAAAAATCCTGGAACCCGTTCGATCGAAGGCGATACAGTACACGGCAGAGAGATGTCCCAGGATCCTCCGGTGCATCCTCATGTGCTGATAATTGCTGACAGGGTTGATGGAGCTGAAGCGCTGAGCACCCGTGAGCTCTCGGCCTCGACACACCTCCACTACAGCGGCACAGAGGAAATCCAATCATTGAATCGGTCTTGTTGCCAAGACAGAAGTCACAATGCATTAAGTGGATCAGGGACAGCTTTGAGGCAAAGTGAGGGGAACGTCTCTACAGGCCGGTGCTTCACTAATGTCAGTTTAATCATCTTACGTCAACAATTCTCCATGGAATCAAAATGGCTAATTCTTATATTTATAGAAGCTTGCAGTGTTTATTATTAGCGATTTATCCAGACACATCATTAATACTCTCGTAATCATTCTAGGGCTACTCTTGACTAAATATTTTTCTAGTTGGCTAATAGTCGTTCATTTAAGCGATTACTGTATTTTCCCGCATATAACCCGCGTGTTATACCAGATTTTACAAACCCCGCGGGGGGGGGGGGGGGGGGGGGGTGCGGGTTATATAAGGGTGCGGGCTATATCACAGTTTTTTTCACATAACAATATTTCAATATATTTGTTACGTCCCTTAAGGACGTAAGGGTTTTTTTGCGGTATTTTCTTTCTTGCGAGGGTTGTCGTCTCTGGCGCTTGTACTATCACTCTGACAACTGGTGCTGATAGGCTGTCTGACCTGTCAATCATGCAAGACGACGTGATTGGCTGTACAGCAAAGAGGGCGGGCTCTTCTCATCTCATCGATGATCAACACCTGTAGAATCGCTTCTTAAGGGACGAGAGCGGGAGACACTGCTCTTTCTTTTTGTTCTGATTCTGACTTGTGTTTGTTTTCTTATTGTGTGAATTTCGTGCACAAGCACTGTGTACCGAGCTGAACAGTTATGGATAATTGACGTCATGTGAGCAACATTCGAAATTCAAACTTACACTTATAAGTTTAATCTATGGGTACGGGTTATATGAGGCCAGCGATATTTTTTACACAACACCCGCGGGCAATCGACTGATAATCATAATAATGATCCTTTAACACCGAGCCCAAAGAACAGAAAGGTGACCATCTGAACATTCATTTACTGATATTGTTTTTGTCTGCAGATTAACTGGAAGAGTCGCCAGTAATGGATGCGTCTAAATAAACGTTTAATTCGGATCGCATCCTAATTTGAGAAAATGCGTTTCCACCAGAATCAGTTCATATAAAGTTTGACATTTCAAGCCTTCTCTAGACATATTTCACTGCATTTTGGATTATTTTTGCTCATTCACAGAATTCGAGGTGACAAAGCACATCCTGTTTGTTTTCATTATTTTACAAAGGCACAAAGTTTTCCAGTTATTGTGAGTTCATGCAAATAAACGCAGACCCTTTACAACTCCGAATGATGCATTACTCTTATGTCCACAACAGAGTATTTTAAGTTATTTCCGCTATCTTCATGAGAAAGCTACATGAGCTACACTTTACCTTCCACATTTGTGCTAAATAAGAGAATATGCGTATATAAACCAAAATAGAAACATAAACCAAACAAATCATAATGAGTCTATGCCTATTCATGGCCTAATCAATAGGGACCAACCAAATTCACAATTTCACGACCGTGACATTTTCCGTGAAAACACCCAACAAGCGTGAAATATTTATTGAAGAAATATTCTACTGATAAAGAGTATACCAGGAGCAGATGATCGTAGCGTCTTAGCCGAGTTTGCAGCCTACAAAACAGCAGCAAAAGAAGTTCTGCCGGATACGAGTATAACAGCATTCTGGCGTTCGCACAGCAGTCGGTTTCCTCTGATGAGCCGGCTGCATTACGCTACCTTTCTGTACCAACAAACAGCGTTGACGCGGAGAGAAGTGTCAGCCAGTACACAAGCGTCAATGCACCGCAGCGACAGAATATGTCAGCAACCACGTTGGTCAGCCAAGTTTTGGCCACGAAAAACTAAACTATTTAATTAATGTCACGTGGCATTGCGGAGTCTGTGGTGTTGTAGTCGTATTTTATTTCCTTTTTGTTTTTTAATACAGGTGAACAGTCGAAAAGTGGTATTTTAGAATACAAAACAGCCGGTGTGACAGCAGATGGACTGATTGTAGTTATTGGTGCCTAAAAATTGTATCCGTGAAATCGAATGTTTAAAAAAAAAAAACTTTACCCGTGAATTTGGTTGGTTCCTACTAATCAGCACTATAAATCTTGCCGAAACGCAGCAGCAAACGTAATGATTATAAAAGTGTCATTTTACAAAAGCACAACATTTAGTTATTGTGAGTGCACAGAAATCAAATGAGTCAGTTTCCATTGATGCACAACAAAACAAAAAACACAGATGAACTGAAGTTAAATGACAGTGATCGCGCCGGCGTCTCCGAGTCACGCAGCGAGTGCGCGGACACTTCTGCTAATAACAGGCGAGGGCACATTAATCTGGGTTCCAGCGAGGGCCAGGTAAAGTTGTGACTCCTCGCATGTTTCAAACGATAAGCCTTATTTGAGGATGACGGATTATAGGTCAACGTCTGGATTTCCTGCCCAAAGGTGGCCACACTTTCTTGGCTTGTGAGCTACTTATAAAATCACCAAGGCAAAATGATCTACCTACTATAAAAATACAAGCATATTTATGAAGATATCTTTATATGCACAATATATGTTGAACAGCCTGAAAATGCCGCTCCACATTTCCATTGACATTCTAATCAGTTCTTGCTTTCCCTGGGAATCGAACCCTGACCTTGGTGTTGCAAGCTCTAATGTTTGAAGGTGATTGTTGAGCATTGTCACAGGTGAATCACTGAATCCCTCACCTATATTGGCATCCCTGCAGCTTAAAGGCCTCTCTGGTGGTCTCCCTCTATGAAGAGCCGCGAACGTGGAGGCTTTCCATCGGCTGCTGCAGCAATCTGGAGACGTGGACACGAGGCATTAACACTCGGACAGCCGACGCTCGCACAAGCACAGCGGGGTGGATCTCACCTTTAGCCCTGCGCAGTAGCGAGTGTTTCCCGGCCCCCAGGAGAGAGTGCACTCCCGGCACACCGGACGGAGCCTCCCGGTCCAGAATCGGGCCGATCTGCTTGCATATCTGCAAAAGGTGATCCGGTGCGATGTGTCTGTTGGCAGCAACCTAACCAAGAACAAAGATCTCACTGCATTTCCATAATGATGCCATGCTTTTCCAAATAATAAATATATATATATATATATAAATTGGTCACTTTATATTAGGTGTCTTTTCTTCAATTTCAAATAAAAATGAATTGTTATATACAATGTGTTGAAGTCGCATTAAAAAAACAAACATTTGCTGCGATTACGAACACAAGGAAGGTTACGGACAGGTTTGGTGGAAAGGGAAGGTCAACGGTGGAGTTATTGATGCAATAACACACTTATACGGGTTTAAAAACATGCACAGAATGAGTGAATTATGAGGATTCGTTTAAATCTCGATATATATTAAACGCGTATAAAGGATCAAACTTTAGAAACACAAAAATATAACATTGAATTGTTTGTCATAGCAATACCTGTCGTTAACACTTACATGCAATTACTCTTTCCTGTTGTTGCATTTTTTTCTGAGCAAGAAAACAACTAAACTCTGATTTTAAGCAGCGTTCTGGATAACTTGAGGCCATTGAAACAGTAGAGATAACTGACCGTGATCGAGACGCGTCAGAAAAACACAATAAACACCCGTTTCATTCCAATGAGTTTATGCAAATCACGTTCATTTATCGACCAATCAGAGCGCAGGCCACATACTAAATAAAGAGCCGACGGTGAGTCCTGGTCTCTGAATGGATGGTTTAATATCCTGACGATTACCCGCAATACAGCACTGGATAACAGGGAAGAGGTCAAACCCCCCCCCCCTGTCGCTCACAAGTGTGAGAATTAAACACACAGAAAACACTCACCAATTCCTCGTAAGATCGTGGGTGTTCATTTCCTTCCCAATCCAGCCGGTGTGGAAGCAGCTAGCATAAAAAAAGAGGAAAGATCTTAACAACTACACTAGCGGTGTGAAAGATGAAGGTTACTGCAAGAGAGGATGTAAAGTAGCGTTTCAATGCAAGAGTGATCCAAACACACACATGCAGAAAGAGACACAGACTTACACACAGAGACACTCACACTTTCTCTCTCTCACACACACACACACATACACTCACTTTCAGGCACTCTTATACTCTCACACACAAAAACACCCTGACTCTTACACAAACACTCTCTCCCTCACACACTGACTCTCACAAATACACTCACTCTTACTGACACAAACACACTCACTCACTCTCCCTTACTCACAAATCACTCTTACTGACACACACACACACTCACTTTCTTACTGACACAAAAACATACACACTCACTCTTACCCACACAAACACACACACACTCTCTCTTACCCACACAAACACACACTCTCTCTTACCCACACACTCACTCACGCACTCTCTCCCTCACACTTTCTCTCTCACTCACAAACACCCTCACTCTTACTGACACAAACACACACTCTCTCCCTCACACACTGACTCTCACAAATACACTCACTCTTACTGACACAAACACACACACGCACTTTCTTACTGACACAAAAACATACACACTCACTCTTACCCACACAAACACACACACACTCTCTCTTACCCACACACTCACGCACTCTCTCCCTCACACTTTCTCTCTCACTCACAAACACCCTCACTCTTACTGACACAAACAAACACACACACACACTCACTCACTCTTAATGACACAAACACTCACACACTTTCTCACTCTCGCAAACAGCCTCACTCTCACTGACACACACAAACACTCGCTTTCTCACTCACTGACACAAACACTCTCTCATATACACACACACACACACACACACTCTTAATGACACAAACACTCACACAAACAGCCTCACTCTCACTGACACACACAAACACTCGCTCTCACCTGGTTCTCCTCCAGCTCGCATACGAGCGCCTGTAACAGATGAGACAGAGCAGAGTTCAGGACTCGTGTCGCTACACACACACACACACACACACACACACATTAAAGGCTGAGCTGGACTCACCTGTGCTGCTCTCCGACACGGACCCGTGCTCAGGTAGCGTGAGATCAGGTAATACAGCTCTGCGGAGCGACAGCGCGTCAGTAAGTGACAACAGCAGCTCTGGAAAACATTCACAAGCGCGACTGTCTGCGGCTTACCCGACTCGAGCGCCGACGAGCTCCCGCTGCCGCCGGCGGCCATCGCTCAGCCAACACGCCCGCTGGAGACCAACTTTACCTGCAGTTTGTGAGCTAAACAACCGTTTAATGTCGACTGTACGCTTCGTGGCCCCTCCGCGATTGCACCCGCTTGCTGATCGGCCAGTTTTCGGTCGCCATTGGAAGTGCGAGGCCTGAGCTCATCGCTACTTCCGCCCGCACACCGGAAACGGGGGGAGGGGTGCGACCGCTCTGCTTCTTCGGCAAAACAGACGCCACGCGGAACTTTAAAACCCCCAAAAATTTCACTCTTCAAATCGAAACGTTTATTGTTGCGCAATCTCGATTGAAACAACTCCCGGAAGAGCGACGGGAACGCGCGCTCCCGCTAAAAGGCGCTCGAGCGGCTGGCTCGTGACGTCACAGAGGATGGCGTTCATCTTTTGTCTGTAAAACAGCCTGAGAATCAAAATAATGAAGCCTATGTAAACCACTAATACTCACCATTCCTACTTATCATCTCGTCTGTGCGGGATTACGTGATGTATATTACATCAAATGTGCACAATCTGCACAAATATGTCAGAAACAATACAGATCCGGAGACAATGCAACAGACAAAACCTGTGGATTTCAGAATAAGTCCCTTAAAATCCCCCATTTTCCACCTTTAAATACTAGACAGTTGCAGTGTCCCCAGAAAGTATGCATACACTTCAAATATATCAATGTTTCCGCATGAAAAACAATAAAAAAACAAACCAATTGGCCTTTACTTTAAAGCACACAACCCATGCAACACGTAAGCACAACCCATTCAAAACATTTGACTAAATAAGCTTGTTGGGTTTTAAATGATAAAATATACACAGTTCATATCCCTGATCATATTCATTCATGTTGTTTATAACTATTTTACCACACGGATATGTAAACCCAGCACTAAGCTGTGAAATGGGACTATAAGGCATGAAGATAAGATATTACAAACATTGTGATTTGAACTGATTGTTACATGAACTTGAGGACAGAGACTGGCATACATCCACTTAAATCACCATCAGGTTTGAACCCACAGTAAAGGTCTGTAATTCTGAGGATTCATTTGTTTGCAATTGCGCATGGTCTTGAGGCGTCCAGAAATAGATCCAATGTATACTCTGTAGTGAAATTTGTAGTATATTGTATTGTAATATGAGCTGGTTTCTGACATATATAGCTGGAGCCGAAGTATTGATAACTGTTGTTGATGATTTAATGATGATTGCAATAATTTAGATTGGAGGTGTTTATGAATATTGGTCACATATTTTTGGCCTGAACTTTAAAACACTAAAATAAAAGCTTCCAATAAACCCCATTAAATTGCATGGATGTTTAACCTCCTTATGACAGAAAACACACAAAACTTTGATAAGATTCACAAACAATGAATACAAATTAATCTGCACTCCTCTGATGTGTTCTTCTGCCTCTCCTCGGTTTATTCTGACCCGAAATTGATTTTCTTTTTAAATTGATTTTTCATCAATGCAAGATCTTGTCAATTGTCACATTTGAAACTGGAATACACACACACACACACACACACACACACACACACACACACACACACACACACACACACACACACACACACACACACACACACACACACACACATATTCACACAGATTCTCTTAGGTCAATACGACTATAGGAATGAATGGGGTCAAATGAACAGACAAACAATATATATATATATGTATATATATATATATATATATACACACACATACATATTACACACACAAACACACTTAAAGGACCGCAGAACACACTCACTCACACACAAACAAAATCTCCTTGCAGATTCCCTGAGGTCAATTCGACACCCATAGGAATGAACGGAAAATTTGTCACCACACAAACACACAAATGGGATGAGACCGCAGAACACACTCACACACACCCAGAGAATTAGTGGTTGTGGGGAATATAAAGGTCAACTTTTTTTCTCCCCCAAATAAAAATCAACAGGTTACAATGCAGACCACACACAGATTAGTTAGATTTGAGCCCATTTACAATACACAGTACAGTGTATAATACAGATTTACAGTTTAAAATTAGGTTTTCCTAATTTCTTATTTTCTTTGCATGTTTGTCACACTTAAATGTTTCAGATCATCAAACAAATATAAATAAATATAGAAAGATAACACAAGTAACCACAAATTTCAGTTTCAATGAAGGTTGTTATTATTAAGGGAAAACTAAATCCAAACCTGATTGGCCATGTGAGGAAAAAGTATGAAAACCCCACCCCTACTGGCCTGCAGTTAAGGTCAGTGTTCCACCATAGGAAAGATATGGGGCAAAAATGGCCTGCATGGCAGAGTTCAAAGACGAAAACCACTGCTGAGCAAAATGAACATTATGACTCATCTCGTTTTTGACAGAAAACACCTTAATAATCCTCAAGACTTTTGGGGAAATACTCTTGACTGACGAGACAAAAGTTGAAAACTTTTTGGAAGGTGTGTGTCCCATTACATCTGGCGTAAAAGTTGAACACCGCATTTCAGAAAAAGAACATCATACCAACAGTAAAAAATGGTGGTGGTAGTGTGATGGTATGGGCCTGTTTTTGCTGCTTCAGGATCTGGAAGACTTACTGTGATAAATGAAACCATGAATTCTGCTGTCTACTAGAAAAGTTCTGCTGCAAGACAATGATCCAAAACACACCAGCAAGTTCGACTCTGAATGGCTGAAGAAACGTAAAATGAAGACTTTGGAGTGGCCAAGTCAAAGTGACCTGAATCCTATTGAGATGCTGTGGCATGACCTTAAAAAGGCAGTTCATGCTCAAACCCCCTCAAATGTGGCTGAATTACAACAATTCTGCAAAGATTAGTGGTACGAAACCCCTCCACAGCTGGAAAACACTCACTGCAGTTGTTGCTTCTATGAGACCAACCAGTTATTAGGTTCAGGGGGCAATAACTTTTTCACACAGGTAGGTTTGATTTTGTTTTCCCTTAACAACAACCTTCATTTAAAAACGGCATTGTTTACTTGTGTTATCTTTGACTAATATTTATATTAATAATCATTTAACAGTGACAAACATGCAATAACAAAAAAATCAGTAAGGAGGCTAACTCTTTTTCACACCATTGTATGTCCAATTACAGTATTTGAAATTCATGCAAATGAAACATTACACTGTTAATTTCCCCATTAATAATTATATTCATTAAGTTTACCATGAGCAATTTCTAGCCAATGATGGAACATAAAATATTGCACATTATAAACTATATGTATGCAAGATAATGTCGACAAAGAATTATTTTTCTAGTTTCTTCCACATGGGATTTTATCTGTTAGATATTGAATCTTCTGTTCCATTTGATCACAGAAAGGAAAACAGAAGGACAAAATATCAAGGTGAAATTACACTCATTTTATTAGCATTTCATACCACTCATTACAGATACAGCTACATAAAAAAACGGAAATAAAAAAGGAAACTGTACATGTGTACTCTTAAGCTAAAAATCGAGTGATATAGCTACTGCCGACATGTTCACATGAAAGAAATTACAGTAATTTTGCTCATAACATCAGCTACGACCTGCATGTTTAACATTGTAACACAGCTGTTATTAGCTTCGCTAACACACACACGATTCCATTTCTCATCCTCTTTAAGTACCATCACATACTGCATATAGAAATTATGAAAACCTTTTCACAGCAGCTATACAACGTCATTGCAATGCTATCACCACAGAGACAAACGTCAATGAAAAATCCCAAATCCGATGAGTGTTCCAGTACTAGTGAGCAGGATCATTAATCAAAGCTGTTGATTCATAAAACGGGTTCAATTTATAGAACGCAGCTTATAATAAAATAAAACAAAATTTCCTTAAAGAACCCCCTTCCCATACAATACAGACGCCCATCACGTCGCCTCTGGAATGTTAGTGTCTCAGGCAAACGCTCCCAGTTTCAAGACATTTAACACTTAAAAAAATGGAGCAATCACTCGATCTGTTGCGACCAGTTCCGCTCCTCCCCCTTTCTTAAAAACAAAATAGAAAAAAACAACAACAACAACAAGTAGTAGTCATTAGGTGTTTAATGACTGCAACCCTTCTTCGGGAAAAACTGGGGTGGGGAACGATGGAATCCCTCAAAAGGCTTTTCTCTTGAAAGTTGTCTATAAAATGAGCTTCTAATATTAAACTACAAAAAAAAAAAAACCTGCTTTTTTTTTTTTTTTTAGAAAATAGTCGATAAAAATATTCCTCTGTATTGTACAAGAAAAGAGGTACGGGAGCTCTGGTGAAATGTAATCAGGGTTATTTAGCAGCTCCCTCTTTCCGGTCGGCCTTCTCCTCCTCTCCTTCCGCCTCTCCGCTGTCCTCCTGTAACGGATAAACACACATAAGCTCAGCCATCATCATACAGTGGGTTAGCGTTCATTATTCTGGCTTGATTAGAGGTCGCCGGACCTCGTCAGCTTTGGTCTCTCCGTTCTCCGCTGGGGTTTTGTCCTCAGACTCGTCCTTGGGCTTCGCATCCTCTTTCTTCTCCTCTGGCTTGGCCTTTTCTACCTCCTTGGCCTTCTTGCCCCTTGCCGGCGCCTTCTGGGATGGTCCAGAAAAACAAACGGTTAAGCCACTGCCGAGGACATTCACTGAGAGCAATAAAGCTAACTTTAGCAACTGATTTACCTTTGGCTTGGGCTCAGACTTTGGCGTGTCGGGTTTCTGTGAAACAAAAGTCAACGTAAGCCACGTGCGTCGCAATAAATGTTCAAATATGAAGTCAGGACGACTGACAAAGCCAACTTACACCTTGAAGTCTCTCAGACCGTCTTTTGGGCTGTTTGATTATTTGACAAGGAGGAAACAAAAACAAGCGTTAAGTATCAGAGTTGTACGCAAAACCCAGGGTTCGATAAAATGACTTCAAGCACTACAATTAGAGATCTCATTCAAAATACTTTATCTTTAAAATGGTAAAAAAGGTGAAAAAAGGCGTGAAATACTTCGATATATACGAGCAATATCACGCTCATAGCCACGTGAAATGGCTATGGCATTATCTGGGCTGAAGCTTTTAATTTGCTGTCTCCATGCAAAATTAACAGCAGTTTTTAAATATAGGCTTTTCAAGAACCTCTTCATAAATTTAGCGGTTTTCAAGGGTTTAAACGGACTTAGATTTCAATAAAGTCAAATGGAAGCGCTTGAAACAGTGTTATATATGTGTGACGGTGCCAGACTCAAACTCACCCCAGCTGCTTCAGGGTCACTGTTAGCCTGTGCCAGAGGAAACAAACTGTTAGCATGCGGCTGAACACCGTTATGGGCAATTAGCAATCAAATCCCTGTAAACTCAATAAATAACAGAAGTTAACCAGGCGGTGTAATTAACGACAGTGCGCTTTTTTTAGCAGCGTTGTGGAGCACAGCTGACGAATTACTGTAGTACCGCTAGTAGCTAGCGACGTTAATGAAAACATAATGAATTATGCAGTAGGGGTTCAATCTTCAACTGGCTGGAAGGAGCTGCCAGTGACTGGTCACGTGACCTGTCACTTGCTGGTGGCAGCTGCCAGTCTCAACCTGGCAGGTAATGTGACCAGTCACTGGCTGGTGACGGTTGTCAGTCTGTCTAGGTTAGTAGTTCGAGGAAACATTGACTTTTGTCAGATTTTTTTCTTTTGATTTTCGCGCTCTGTAGCTCTCGGAATTACATTAATTTATGTCCATGCATATTGCCAAATTACTCATTATGTTCTTAAACATAATTAGTGTTTTTGAGAATTTGATCATTATTATTAGTATGAGTGTACTCTTATGAACCTATTCTTTCATATTGTGGCTGTTTTAGGGGAGTTGATGATAATAAAACGCTCAAATGACTGTGGTTACAACTGGAAGCTTATTTACGCACCGCCGACGCCTCGTCCAGTCAGTGGCTGATGAGTACCGAGTACAGCGCGTTTTCTATTGCTCTCTCTACAACGAAATATATTGTTTTATGATTATGACTGGACTCTTAAGGACCTATTCTTTCATATCGTGGTTGTTTTAAGGGAGTTTGTGCAAAATAAAGCGATCGAATGACCATGATTACAACTGGAAGATTATCTACGCTTCGTCGACGCCTCATCCAGTCAGTCTCTGATGAGCAACAAGTGCAACGCGTTTTCTATTGCTCTCTCTATAGTGAAATATATTGTTTTATAATTATGAGTGTACTCTTAAGAACCTATTCTTTCATATCGTGGCTGTTTTAAGGGAGTTTGTGCGAAATAAAGCGATCAAATGACCGTGATTACAACTGGAAGATTATCTACGCTTCGCTGACGCGTCCTCCAGTCAATGGTTGATGAGCAGCGAGTGCAGTGTTGCCAGATTGGATTGAAGATTTCAGCCCAACTACAGCATAAAACCCGCCCATTTAGAAAAAATACCAGCCCAAAATGCTTAATGTTATAAATAATACAAAATATCGCGCAATACTCGGTTGATGACGTGGGGGGTGGGGGGTCATATTTGTTCCCGGTATGACCAAAAGGAGCCCAATCTGGCAACACTGAGCGAGTGCAATGCGTTCCCTATTGCGCTCTCTGCAATTGTACATGTACAATTGTATATGTATATCTGTCTCGTAATTGTAATAAACTGTTTTGGAATCAACTACATTTTGTATTTTTTTTTATTTTACTTTTTCTATATTCATAAAGAAACATGTAACAGTAACAATACAAAGAAAACTGGAAAAATGTTTTTCAAAATGTTTACAAAGCAATAATACAAATATATGGATGTTTACCATATATACCTAACACATATTTGTTCGTAGAGCGAGCAATAAGGAACGCGTTGCACTTGTTGCTCATCAGAGACTGACTGGAGGAGGCGTCGACGAAGCGTAGATAATCTTCCAGTTGTAATCATGGTCATTCGATCGCTTTATTTCGCACAAACTCCCTTAAAACAGCCACGATATAAAATAATAGGTTCTTAAGAGTCCAGTCATAATCATAAAACAATATATTTCGCTGTAGAGAGAGCAATAGAAAACGCGTTACACTCGTTGCTCATCAGAGACTGACTGGAGGAGGCGTCGACGAAGCGTAGATAATCTTCCAGTTGTAATCATGGTCATTCGATCGCTTTATTTCGCACAAACTCCCTTAAAACAGCCACGATATAAAATAATAGGTTCTTAAGAGTCCAGTCATAATCATAAAACAATATATTTCGCTGTAGAGAGAGCAATAGAAAACGCGTTGCACTTGTTGCTCATCAGAGACTGACTGGAGGAGGCGTCAGCGAAGCGTAGATAATCTTCCAGTTGTAATCATGGTCATTCGATCGCTTTATTTTGCACAAACTCCCTTAAAACAACCACGATATGAAAGAATAGGTTCTTAAGAGTCCAGTCATAATCATAAAACAATATATTTCGCTGTAGAGAGAGCAATAGAAAACGCGTTGCACTTGTTGCTCATCAGAGACTGACTGGAGGAGGCGTCGACGAAGCGTAGATAATCTTCCAGTTGTAATCATGGTCATTCGATCGCTTTATTTTGCACAAACTCCCTTAAAACAACCACGATATGAAAGAATAGGTTCTTAAGAGTCCAGTCATAATCATAAAACAATATATTTCGCTGTAGAGAGAGCAATAGAAAACGCGTTACACTCGTTGCTCATCAGAGACTGACTGGAGGAGGCGTCAGCGAAGCGTAGATAATCTTCCAGTTGTAATCATGGTCATTCGATCGCTTTATTTCGCACAAACTCCCTTAAAACAGCCACGATATAAAATAATAGGTTCTTAAGAGTCCAGTCATAATCATAAAACAATATATTTCGCTGTAGAGAGAGCAATAGAAAACGCGTTGCACTCGTTGCTAATCAGAGACTGACTGGAGGACGCGTCAGCGAAGCGTAGATAATCTTCCACGTTACCTGCCAGGTTGAGACTGGCAGCTGCCACCAGCAAGTGACAGGTCACGTGACCAGTCACTGGCAGCTCCTTCCAGCCAGTTGAAGATTGAACCCCCACTCGAATTATGGCTACAATGAATCTTTGCTACTAGCAATGTTAGCAAAAACAACTAGCGATGTTGATGGAAAAAAAACTGAGATTATTAGCTACAAGAGAGGTTAACGGCAACATAACAAATGTTTGCTACTAACGATGTTAATAAACAAAACCAAAACAAATTCTTGCTACTAGCCATGTCGACAATTTTTTTCCCCGAATACCTATATTGACGAAAACAAGGAATGATTACTACTAGCGATGTTAACGAAAACATAACGAATGATTGCTACTAATGAGGTTAATGAAGACATAACTAATTATGGCTACAACAAATTTTTGCTACCAACGATGTTAGCAAAAACAACTAGCGATGTTGAAGAAAAATACTGCAAATTTTTGCTACTAACGATGTTCATGAAAACATAAAGTTTTGCTACTAATGTTAATGAAAATAACGACTGTAATTATAGCTACCAGCGATGTTAGCAAAAACTAGCGATGTTGATGAAAAATACTGCAAATTTTTGCTACTAATTATGTTAAAACTAATTATAGCTACAACATTTTTTTGCTACCAGCGATGTTAGCAAAAACAACTAGCGATGTTGATGAAAAATACTGCAAATTTTTGCTACTAATTATGTTAAAACTAATTATAGCTACAACATTTTTTTGCTACCAGCGATGTTAGCAAAAACAACTAGTGATGTTGATGAAAAATACTGCAAATTTTGGCCACTAATGATGTTGACGAAAACATGACGAAGTTTTGCTATTAATGTTAATGAAAATAATGAATTTTAGCTAAACTGAAAGTTTTTGTGATGTAAAAACAACTATTGTTTCTACTACCCACGTTTACCAATTATCGCTACTAGTGATGTTGGCGAAACAAATGATTGCTTCTAGCGATGTTAACGAAAACAACGAATTATGCCTACAATTTTTTTTTTCAAAGAGTCGAGCGTCGAGATTAAAAGCAGGAAACCGAGAACTCCTTCAGTCAGTTTTCCAGCGTAATTAACTTTCTTAAGCCATTTCAAAAGGTCAAACGAAAAAAAAAAAAAAAAATCGGCTAGTCGCACAAAAATGCAATTATAAAAATAATCCTGCTGGAATAAAAAACTCCTGTGGATTTAACACAGACACACACACACGTAAACTCGTGTGTATTTAGTTACACACATACATGTAGTCACACACACGTGACGTGTATTTACAGTTACACATACATGTAGTCACACGTGCATTTAGTCACATACACTCTCATATATACGTAGTCACACACTCGTGTATATTTACAGTCACACACACACTCACGTGTACTTACAGTCACACACACTCTCACGTGTACTTACAGTCTCACACACACACACCGAACAAAGATCTCGCGACCCCTAATTCACGTTTATGTGTTTATAAAGACAGGGAAACCCTCGCAGGACGAGCTCGTGTCCATGAGGAACATCCCGAGGTTACACCCTTCGTCCGGCTGTAACTTTGATCTGTTTTCGTGCGGGAGTCTCAAAAACACGCGCGCGGCTCCAAGTAAAAAGGCGCCAGATTCGCGCCTGTCCGCCGGGATTAGGGATTAACACACGCTCGGGTGCGGGAAAACACCGGGAACACTCCACACGACCGTGCACACTTACACACCGCACGCGTTTAAAATAACACACTATAAAACAGAAGAAAAAACCCGATTTTTTGTTTTTATTTTTTTACTTACTTTGCTCCTTTTCGGCATGGCTGCGTAAAGCTCGTATGCTTTTAGGACGACGATAAAAAGGAAATAAATGTAAATAGCTTAGGCGCTGGTGAGTGCAGAGCAGACAGCGGGTCCAGCACACACTGAAGCGAGCATTAACGCCGTATCGGAACAGAAACTAGCCGAAACCGGATTGGATCTCCCCTTTCTATATTCTTTTCGCTATAACTCTAACCTGATGCGCGCTACGCCCCGCCTCTCATCGCCGCTGATTGGCTGACAACCGTATTTCAAACCAAAGCAAAGTGTGCGAATGAACGGTTGATCTGTCAATCACAGATTTGCTTGTGGATACTTTAGGCGCCACTTTCTGCATTAGTTGTTAACGTTCGGGTGAAAATATATATATTTATGTGTGTGTTGTTTGCATTGGTTCTATATTATGCTTTGCAGATATTTTCAATGAATTTAAAGAAACACGTTACTTAATAATGAGAGCAAGAATAAAAAAAAAACGTTTTTGTGTAATAAACATCCATTTTCAGATGGCACTATGTCGTTGAGTATTTTTTTAGATGTTATACGTATGTGTTGAAACATGTAACTCGAGGAACCGGTTAAAAGCATTGCTTTAATGTGTTTGTGTGATTGTGGGTGATGAAACAAAATGGCTGCCGGGTTTAACTGGTTCCTTGTGTTGAGCTGTGTGTTTCTGTGCAATCTCGTCAAAACCCTTCTGCCATCCATTTCTTCGTTTGTAAGTATTGATTGTAGGCACGTGTGTGTTTTCAAAGGTGTGTTCGTCGTGATGATGCTGTTGATGCAACATGTCTTCTCTTACAGGAGCTCCATGATGTAGTTACAGCAAACAAAAGCAGCTCTGTTAAAATAGCTCAATTTTCTAGCTTTAACTCAGTAAAACGCGTTCATAAACACCGACTGGCGCACAGGACTACTGGCAACAAACAAACGTTTTAATTGTGGGCTGTTTATATTCTCACAAACCAATAAAAAGTGCCATTCCTTCATGAGTTAGACAATATCATGTTACCTGTTTGGACACAATGGAACTGAAAGATACTTTGTTAATATAACATGGCATTTCATGTACATGTAAAAAAATAAACCAGTTTTACTGTAATGCCATATCCTAAAAACATGCTAATGTCTGGTTTCTTCATGCGTAGATAATTGTTGTTGTTATGAAGTGTTATAGATATAAAATGTATGTAAGATATGAACTTGCAAGTGTGAGGGAAGGGGTTGGGAGAAGTCAGAATTGTGAGATAAGTTGCAAAGACCTTTTTGTTATTCCTTGGTAGAAAATAAAATGAATTAATTATGAATTGGCTCGCAATCCAGAGGACAAAAAGTCAAAACCGTGTTGTAAATTCGCAATCCAGAGGACAAAAAGTCAAAACCGAGTTGTAAACTCGCAATCCAGAGGACAAAAAGTCAAAACCGGGTTGTAAACTCGCAATCCAGACGACAAAAAGTCAAAACCGGTTTGTAAACTCGCAATCCAGACGACAAAAAGTCAAAACCGGGTTGTAAACTCGCAATCCAGACGACAAAAAGTCAAAACCGGGTTGTAAACTCGCAATCCAGGCGACAAAAAGTCAAAACCGGGTTGTAAACTCGCAATCCAGAGGACAAAAAGTCAAAACCGGGTTGTAAACTCGCAATCCAGAGGACAAAAAGTCAAAATCGGGTTGTAAACTCGCAATCCAGAGGACAAAAAGTCAAAACCGAGATGTAAACTCACAATTGAACAAATCCTTCAAAGTTCTTCATCAGTAACAGTCTCCGTTCTTCTTTTGTTTTTAGGGATATTGATTGTTAAAGCTTTGATTGTATTTAATGCATCTAAAATGAACCAGCACATGTGTATTGTAAGATTTTGTGTTGGTTCTCAAAGCTGTCGAAGATCTTCCAGAAAGATGCTGATCAGGAGATGGAGATGAGGACGGAGATCCAGAGCATGAGGATGGAGCTGTCCTCCATCAACATGATGGACGAGTTTGCCAGATACGCTAGACTGGAACGCAAGATCAACAAGATGACTGATCAACTCAAGACTCTTGGTAAACAAAACATCATGAAGTTTATTTGGTGCTTTCTCTATAGGTCTGTGAGCGTTACATGCAGTGGCAAGCTAAGAAAGAACTCCATAAACAGCCAAATGGTTTCGCAACGTGTTTAATATAGATATATTAAAAACAAGGAAGAAAGAGCAGCAAGTGTTTAGATGTTTACGGCCGCCAGCACAACCGAAGAAAGTAAAACTAGCATGAAAGCTTTCAAAATTGCTTTTGATGAGCTAGTATTGGCCACTTTATAGTGGGGCGAGAACTGTAAACCACACGTTCCTTCACTTGGCAGTGGAGAGTTCAGAAGTCTCAGGCCAAGTGTGGAAAATGGCAGGTGGGTTTCAGATGACGGCTTCAGGATTCATGAAGGAAGACAAATGGCTCTGCTGCTGCCTGTTGCTGTCGTCCATGTCTAGTGTAGTTCATGAAGTAATTAGCTTTCCTGTAGCTCAAACAAGTGGTGTTGACGCTTGCAACACCAATGTCATGGGTTCGATCCCAGGGAAAGCAAGAACTGATTCAACGCAATGCAAGTCGCTTTGGATTAAAGCGTTTGCCAAATGCAGACATGTAGATGTAAAGCATGGTTATAATAACTTGGTAAAGGCTTCGTTTACACCAAAATTAAAACCATCATCAATTATTCGTTCCAGTCCCATAAGACTTGTTCATCTTTGAAGCACCAATGAAGAGACTTTAAATGAAACCTGAGAGATTTCTGTTCTTGTTAATGTATGAATTGAGTAGTTTAATCCAAGTCTCCTGAAGAGACACAGTCACTTTATACTAGGGCGACACTATTTGGGGGATAAAGTCTTGTTGCATTTTCTAAATAAAAATTGTGATTTTAAAGTAAAATCCAGGTTTTTTTAATGCATGTTTGTAGGGCTGCACAGTTTGCGATCATATATCTGTAACACTAATAAAACAATAATTGTTAATAAAATGCAATACATTTTATTGGTTATTGTGCAATGATGTTTCTATGAGAATAAATGGACTATATTTAGTCTGTTCATTGTGTCTCTTCAGAAGACCTGGATTAAACCACTTGGTATTGAATTTCTATATGCCATCCATTTTGCTTGGATTTGGATGGCCAATGAATTTCTTTAGCTATGTCTTGATGAAGTTTTTGAGGATTTTTTTTGGTCTAATGGACTTTCAGTGGAGGGACAGAAATCTAAATTTGTGTTTTGTATGGAAGTAGATTTGAGCCAATAAAACTGACTTAAAGAAAACTAACTTTTGAAAGTCGTGTAGGTTTAGAATAATGCGATGACATTCAAAGCGAATGGTTTTGATCCACGAGTGATCTGTCGACTCTAACCACAAACACGGACAGTGATTCACACCGTTGACCTCCAACAGGACAACAATGCACTTTGAATGTGGTTCACACAACTCTTGTGCTATGAGGAACAGACCAAAATTTACATGACCAAATTGTGAAAATCTCATAATTGCCCAGTGCTTTTCCTTCAGATCTACCTTTCTGCAAAGTTCAGCTCCAGCTCTAATCAAACACAGCTGAAGATCTTCAGGAGCACTTGATAAAAACAGACAGGTGTTGGAGCTGAAATCTGCTGGAAGGTAGTTCTCAGGGAATAAATCATTTGTTTAAAAGCAGGTTTCCTCAAATCCAGCCCTGGAAGAGCATTGCCCTGCAGAGTTTAACGTCAGACAGAGATCAGCTGCATCCGAAATCGCACATTTCCCTTCTACAGTATAGCAGGCAAAAAAGAGTATGTGACAAGAGTAGTGTCCGAATTCACCGTTCTCATAAAACAGTACCCGGGTGACGTGTAGAACATCCAAATTACTTTCATAACGTACAAAACATACTACTTTAGTGGTCGTGAAGTAAGTACCTACTCCAGAGAGTCTTTGACTTCAGACGCAGCCATGCTCTCATTATTGAGAAAGACCAAGATTTGTGGATCTTCCGTTGGAGAAACCGTAACGATCAACTTCAGTCACGCTTGTTTTTGATGCGCTTCCCTCCGTCTCGTTCACTCGGATGTACGTCATTGCTTGCGTTACACAAGTGCTCACTACCGTCTTTCCTGTCGCTCAAACAGTAGAGTGTGGTGTTTGTAACACCAAGGTCAGGGTTCGATTCCCAGGGAAAACAAGAACTGATTAGAATGTCAATGTGTTTCTTGAATGCGATGTAAGTCGGTTTGGATAAAAGCATCTGCCGAATCCATAAATGTAAAGTGTAAATCTCAGTTTAGCCATCGTTGAGTGCACATATTCCCTTATCCACTTGACGTACTTCAAAATGCCAGTGTGGATTCCCACAATGGGAAGTTTGTGAGTGTATGTCTAATGCCTGGTACATCATTGTGTGATTTTGGGCTGCCCCAGATGAAAGCTGACCAATCGTGGTGATTTATGTGGTTGAGGCTCATACGTCAACTGACTAACCAATAAAAATTCAGTATGAAATGGCGTATTGATCAACACAATATGGCGCTAAAACTTAAAACTGCTTACCTCAAGCTCCACTTGCAAACTTCTCATGCCAACTTGGGATCTTTTCCCTAGTCATGAGCGTGTCCACATTCTCCTCTTTCTCTTCCTCCTCTTGTTTTGAGCAATCCATCTGTCTCTATTTGTTCACCACTAGCACATGGCACTAGCATTATAGCCTTGCGTCGTAGCCTGAGATTCAATAGGTGTCATCATTGGACAGTCTATATGCATGTCGTACCCAAGTTTATTAGATCAGTGTGATTTATAATGATCTTGCACGATTGCCATGCCTTGCACAATCATAAATGCGGTAAATGCAGCCCAGGTCTCATTCCCAGTGTTACACTTTCGTTTTTTTCTTTTCTTTCGCTGACATTGGAAATATCCAGGTGCAGGGTTTGACCAAAACCCTGCAGAGCAGTGGCTTTCCAGGACCGGGTTTGAGGAACCCTGATTTAAGAGAAACCATGAGTAGACAAATTCTCACAGGCCTTTTGTTTATATTCTTCCTTTTTCCTTTTACAGTCAAGTCAAGAACTGCACAGCAAGCAAAAATGAAATGGATTGTGAATATTGTATTTTACATTTCTCAGGTGAGTTTTTAATTTGCATGTTAACACCATAAAGCCTACTGTATCATATTTAATATTTGCAAACTTTACTGAAAAACCATTTGTACACAATCTATGGAAAAGGCCTTTTTTTATAAACATCCACTGTCAGATTGTGGCACTTGTGTCTTTTTGCTATAAAGACCTTATATATTATTTTTATAGTAGTAAACGTGAGAATAACTTTTATATTGTTAGTAATATTTCTGGAATGAAGCAACTTGGGTTTACTTGAGTATCTTTAGAAAAAAAAATTTAAATGCAAGTTATCAAATATGCTACATATTCAAGTTTGCAATGAATATGTTTATATATGAATATGTTTATAATGTATATGTTTTGCCCCCCAAAATAAAAACTACACAGCTTTGATCTTAAAACTAAGTATTTAAATATATTTCTGAGACATATTATATAGACATGGTGACAGCTGATATTTATATGCTCTTATGTCAATGGTTAGTTATAAAGATCTCATTGATGATCAGAATTACATCTTATTAGCTATATAAATAAGTAAATGCACCAAGTCGCATATTTTTTCTAAATCTTTCTATATAAGCCATAATAGCCTGATGTATCAAATATGATACATATTACACGCGTTGTAAATTTTTTATTTTTTTAAGTTCAATAAGTATTATTTTAAATGTCAGGCTTTACAGTGTTATTATGATTGATTATGTCTGTATGCATAACTCATATCTCTCATAATGGCATGTTTTCTACTGTCGGTTGTTAGGCGGCCCTCATGATCTCTCTCATATTGAAGTATTACGCAGATCCCGTCACAGTTGTGCCCAGTAAATGGATCGCTCCACTGGAGAGACTAGTAGCCTTTCCTTCTGGAGTTGCAGGTACGTCCCAGTCACTAATGGTATTCCATGACCACTTTGGCTGGATAATGGGATAAATGATCGATTTTAACAAATTGACATCTAAATAAATCCTTGATCTGCGTAAAATAAAGATATCACATGGAGTTTAGGCTATTATATAATGTTTTGTTTTTTTGCTGGTTTATCTCAGGCGGTGTTGGAATCACATGCTGGCTAGTTGTCTGCAACAAGGTGGTGGCCATCGTTCTACATGCTGTCAGTTAAACCAACCGCTTCATATCAACATCACTACACAGTCACTGGATGTTCAAGAGGTCTTCAGCCCTGCTCCTGGGGATCCACTGTCCTGCAAAGTCTACAACTAATCTGCTTCAGAGCTTGATTAGCTGTTCGGGTGTGTTTTATTTACTCTAGCAGGGCTAAAGACCTCTGGCCTAAACTCTGTGACTCTTTTAAAGAAAAAAATACCATTCACTTTTCTGTTAAACAGTTCCTGTCTGTAAAAATGATTGTTTAATGACATTAAAATGTTTTTATTTGCATTTAGCTAATAAATGCTGACATGTAAACATTCCTAACAAATGGCAAAACACTGGTTTAGGCTTCATGATAAGTTGATGCCATCAATAGATTTGGTGTTTATTTATTACTTGTACCATAATTGTATATTTGGGCTTGTTTTGGTGTTACAGTTTTTTTTGGCAGTGTTATAAATCTATTTATTGATTTGTATTTCCAAAAACAAAGTCCATACATTAATAAATGTGCAAATGAAAAGATATGTGCAGAGTTGTATTGCTTTATTTGCCTTTATGTGGCAATAATACATTTTCAACCCCTTCCTTTAAAATAACTGGATTTTTTACATTGATTATTTATAAAATTTGATGTGATCTGGGTAAACTAATAACTCCAACATTTGCACTTTTACGTGACTGAGTATCCTGAGTAATCAATCACAGTGCAGGGTGAAAAAATAATGTGAATTAAGTGACCTCGATCCCACTTTAGCAGGGAAAGCATTCTTTAGTTGATTTACTTGTGTGATTTGGGTCATTGTCTTGTTGCGTCACTCGGCAGGAAGTCATATGCTGTTGTCCTGACATTCTCCTGCATGTGAGATGTTTTGATAAAGTTTTATACTAATTTTACTCACCATTGTTTTACACACTCATACTCACTTTATACACCATTGTTCCTTCAATAAATGCAAAGTGTCCAAATCAGCCAAAAGTGGTATCGAGTTCATGGTTCACGTCAACCAATCTTAAGACAAACAGATTTGTCAGGCTTTGTGTGGCAGCTGTGCAACTCATACTTCCAGTCTCACCTCCTTAATTGTCTCACATTGGATTTTGTAGCATTAGCAATACAGAGGTTCATCTACTTTGTCTAGCCGGCCCTGACAATGATCACTCCATGTCTTCAGTACAATTTTGAAAAGTGAAAGTTTTCAATGCATACATCCAGATATTTTCAAATTGTTCAAAAACCTAGTCTTCCCAGTGTATTTAGCTTCTTTGTATTATGCAATATGATAAAATGTCATTGTAATGACCGTTTGGCAGATCCGTTTGAAATACTTCTAATCCATGTGCCGCGCACACAAAACAACACATGGTTATTCGTGTAATATACACCACATATCATCTAAATAATCTGAATGATCAAGAGCTGAATTTATAGTAAATAGCTGCTTTGTGTTCTTGTTTTACAAGTACATTCAGAAAATGTAGAATAACTACATAGATTTCAACCTGGTGAAATGGTTTGAAGCATATTTTAAGAATCAAGAATGTAAGAACTGCACAGTCATCCTGGTGAAACATGAGGCTAAACTCAATATGCATTGGCATTCACAACTCATATTAATTCCAAAATGTGATATATTTTGGAGAGAATCAGAATATTTAACAAGGAGATAGTCTAATGCAAGACTATCCATCAGGAATTGTTTGGATCATTAAAAATAGTTAAGTTATTAAATGTTGATCAAATGTTAATAAGACATTCTTTGGAATAACATGCACTGATAAGTCGTTTACATTTAGACCAATGCATTAAGAAAGTTATTAGGTTCATTTGTGTTTTATTTCAGCAATGTGACTTATGAGTGAAAGGATGTTCAGCGAGTGACTATCTTGACTATATTTTATCTATCAGGAATCAAAAGCCATGAAAACAGGGCATTACATAAATGTGTAGGAATGCAGACAAGCCAAATGCCAGTTTGCTAAAATAATACAATTTGTGAGGCTTTAGTGACATCAGTGTCAGGAAGAGCAATTTATTACATTTGAACATTTAATAGACGTTTTTGCAATAAATGCACCAATGAGTCGATCACAACAAGACCAGGGGCATATTCTTCGTACGTCGCTTACTACATCCAAGATCAGTTGACACATCCGGGATGAGATAATCGCGCTAACTATGAGCTGGATTATTCGGTTCTTCAAACGCACCTGTTGTTGACGATTAGTATAGCTGGATTGAGTTATCTGAGATCATTGCGCGTTCATGTGCTGGCTTAAAAGGGGATATGTATCGATAGTAGAAACACTGATCAGCAACATTTTGATTGGTCAGCAAGCATGCTGAAAGAGCGCGCACAGTATTTCTCTGCGCGCACGTCGCTGAATTTCAGTGTTTAATTAAAACACAAGGCAACACTTTAAAGCTGCAAAAGCCAGGAGAGAGGACTGGCAAAAAGTTGCCGACAAATACAATTTGTGAGAAGCCTAGTGATCGTGTGTGTAGGCTAATTATATTGACTCATATTAATTGTACTGTATTTCATAATCATCTTTTATATTAGAGCCACCACAGGACCCACTAGAACTTGGGAACAAGTAAAAGTAAAATGCAAAAATATTCTGCAAAATAGTATCTTTACTACTTGCGCTGTGCTGCAAAAAAAAGAGTCAATTAATGAAATATAATTGCAAAAACTAATAAAGCAAAAAGTCAGACTTGAGATTGAATTGCTTCAAGAAGAACTTCAAAGTTAATAAAATACACGAATAAACACACTGTACTATTGAGGACCTTGCATGATTTATTTATTTCATTCCACAGGCAAGAGATGATCAGCTGGATTTTTTAAATAAATAAAATAAACTGTAAACTAACTGTGTGCAAAGTTCCCTTTTTTCAAAAATGACTGCTTGAGTGCTGATAAACTTTGTGAATGGCACGACACACAGCACTTTCACAATGTTCTCCATCTCCAACAGTGTAAATGAACGTGCCGCTCGCAAAGTAGCTCAAGGCAATACACACAGTTTGAGCTGTAGTTAACGCCTGACTACGACTAATTGTATCTAAATTAACGTCTCAGGTTACGTATGTAACCATAGTTCCCTGAGAGGGAACGAGACGCTGCGTCTTTCGATCGCTTTGGGGAAATACTTGGACAATGCCTCGCGAAGCACAATATGTAAACTTCCGTCGACCGAGTGTGAGTGACGGTCGCAGGTCGGTGACGTCACGAACCAGGTCATAAAGGGGCGACAGAACCCAGAGGCAGTAGCTTAGAGGTGTCTGAGCAAGCCCGGAAGGCGCAAGGAGCTGAGGCCAAAGACGCAGCGTCTCGTTCCCTCTCAGGGAACTATGGTTACATACGTAACCTGAGACGTTCCCTTTCAAGGGAACTCGCGCTGCGTCTTTCGATCGCTTTGGGGAACGATATACCAACGCCACCTCAGTGACGAAGGCCGACGAGTGTCTCGTAGCTCACTACGAGAGGACCCGTGTTCCCGGAGCGGAGTTGAGGTCAAGCTGGTAAAACCTCAGAAAGGTATGCGGGGGAAGACCACCCCGCCGCATCACAAACATCAGATAAAAGACACACTTGATATAAGGGCCTTAGAGGCAGCCTCGCTCCTAGAGGAGTGGGCACGGACCCTTAGAGGCGAAGGGGATCCGGCCGACTCGTAAGCCAGGGTGATAGCCTCAACTATCCACCTGCTTAAAGTAGGTTTGGATGCTGGGGACCCACTAGGGGTCCCAAAGCAAACAAACACCTGGTCTGACTTACGCCAAGGGCAGACCTGTGGACATAAGTGTCCAGTGCTCACACTGGACAGACCTTGTTTTTAAATTCCTGGTCCTGGTCACCAAAAGGGGGGAAGGCAGAAGGCCTGCAGTACAATAGACCTGACCACATGAGTGGGCACTTTGAGCACGTAGCCTGGTCTGGGATGAAGGAAGGCTTTCACCATCCCAGGCGCAAACTCAAGGCAAGAGGGAGCTACAGAGAGCACCTGTAGATCCCCAACTCTTTTTAGCGATGTTATAGCTAATGAGAATAATGTCTTTAAAGTGAGGAACTTTAGGGGAACCTCATCCAAAGGTTCAAAGGTGCCTGGGACAACCCCTGGAGTACCAGGGATAAGTCCCAGGTAGGAACCTTGGTCTGTACTGCAAGCCTCAGCCTAATAGTACCACGGAGGAAGCGTGTGACGAGGGGGTCCCTGCCAATGGACATGCCACCCAGAGGTACGTGGTAAGCAGCCACGTAGACCTTCAGGGTGGACGGGGACAGCCCTGCAGTGAATTTATCCTGCAGGAACTCCAGCACTTTGCCAACGTGACAGGTAACTGGGTTCACCTGCTTTTCGCTACACCAAGAAGTGAAGAGTCTCCACTTCAGGGCATACAGCTTCCTCGTGGAGGGAGCTCTGGAGTGGAGGATGGTCTCAACAACCTCAGTTGACAGACCAGACTCTATGAGCTGGGCCTCCTCAGAGGCCAAGCCCACAGTTTCCACAGTTCTGGGCAGGGGAGACGCATCAAGCCCGCTGCCTGGGACAGAAAATCCTCCCTGGGATCTCCCGGGGGGCTCAGTCCAGAAGGGACACAAGATCCGCAAAACACACTCTGCCCGGACAACATGGAGCAAATAGTGTGAGACGGACCTTGTCTCGACGAACTCTCTCCAGAACTCCCAGGAGCAGAGCAATCGGGGAAAAGGCGTACAGACATAGCCTCGGCCATGTCTGAACCATGGCACCCGGCCCGAGCAGGGCTGGGTGCAAGAGTGAAAACCACAGAGGGCAATGAGTCGATTCCTCGGACGCGAACAGGTCTAATTGTGCTCGGCTGAATCTCAACCAAATCTGCTCCACCACCTAGGGGTGGAGCCTCCAAACCCCGGGCCTCGGCCCCTGCCTCGACAGGACGTCTGCTCCCACATTCTAGGTCCTAGGGATGTGAACTGCCCGTAGATGGAGCAGTCTCCCTTAGGACCAAAAGAGGATCTGCCGCGCCAGTTTTATAATGGTCGCGAGCATTAACCTCCCTGATGATTTAAATAGGAGACCACAGTGGTGCCGTCGGTCTGAGCAACCACATGATGGCCCCTAAGGTCTGGGAGGATCGCCTAAAGCGCCCTCCAAGCAACCATCATCTCTAGCAGGATTATGTGCCAGGATAACTGGTGCTCATGACCTTCGGTGGAGCGGTCTCTCAAGGCCGCTCCCCAGCCCGTAAGGGACGCATCCGACGATAGCATTACGCGTCGACAAGGAGCTCCCAATACAGGTACTCATGACCTTGGGCGGCGCAGTCTCTCAAGACTGCTCCCCAGCCCGTAAGAGATACATCCGTCGATAGCAATACGCGTCGACAAGGAGCTCTCAATACGGGTCCATGAGACAGAAACCAGGATTCCTTCCACACATCTAAGGCACGTAAGCCTCGCCGCGTGACCTTGATGGTGCGGAAAGGGTTGCCCCTCGGGGAAAACCCTCTGGTTCTGAGCCACCACTGTAACGACCTTGTACAGCAGCCCGAGCGGGGTAACGCAGGAAGCTGCTGTCTGAGAACCAGCACTCGTTGGAAGTGCTTTACAGTGAGTGGCTGGCCTAGTTAAACTCTTTGACGGCTAACAGGACGGAAACGATGCGCACGGGGAAAAACCGTGCAGACATCATAACTGAAACCCAACAACGCCGAGGAAGGTGGTCCTCTGGAGAGGAGAGAGCACACTCTTCTTTGCGTTTAGCCTCAACCCCAACACATTAAAGAGCGCGGGAACAACATCTCAATGTTGAACCTCTAGCTGTAGCGACTGGGTAGAAAAACCAGTCGTCAGTATAATCGAGAACTCTGATTCATTAGAGGTGCAGCGGGGTTAGCGCTGCGACCATGCATATGATGAACGTGCGAGGTGAAAGAGCTAGGCCAAATGGAAGCACTCGATATTGGTAAGCCTTCCCCCCAAAGGCGAACCTGACGTACTTCCTGTGTTGTGGAAGGATGGAATGAAAATATGCGCCCTTCAGGTCGATTTGACAGACCAGTCCTCGGACCTGATCTGTCACGATCTAGTTCAAAGTCAAAATTGATGACGTGATTTAGAAGGCGCAAATTTAGGATGGGCCGCAATCCTCCATCCCTCTTGGCAACGATGAAGTAATGACTGTAAGCCTGACTTTCTGTCCGAGGGCGGTACATATTTTATGGCCCCTTGCCTCAACAGAGTGTCTACTTCCTGTTCCGTGACCAGAGCCTGCTCAGGGTCCACCACGGTGGGTAGAACCCTGCTAAAAGAAAATAATATGTATATATATATATATATATATATATATATATATATATTGCAGGACCCAATGAGAAACTTCTGGTAGGCATGAGATGCGACCAGAAATTCTAATGAGGGAACCAGCCTCTCAAGGCTGGCCTCTGGTGCTTGAGTGGCAGACGCTCCAGGGCCCGGTTTTCAGGGGTACGCCTGGAGTGAATGCTCTAGGACCCTCCTTGGAGGGGGCGATCTCCTCAGAGCAACCAGACTCACGGGTGGCAGCTGAGGAGGGACGCCTGTGCGAGGTCTGGCATCGTAGCGCCAGGACCTCTTTGATGTAGCCTCTTTTGATGTTCTTGGCGAGGATGACGGTCCTCAGATCCGTCCTCTTGCCAGAGGGTTGAGGCTGGGAGTGCCGGCCCGACCCCCCGGGTTTCTGGAGGGGTTAGCGGGTTGCGACGCTGTGCCTCAGAGCGGCCCATTGTGAGGAGCTCTGGGGCTGTGGCTGGCTCACAGCCCCTAATTTCAGAGCAACGAGGCAGCAGCACACTGAACGCCACCTGCTGCTAGCAGCCTCCTAGAACTTATCGACGACCGTCTCAACTGTGTCGCCGAAAAAGCCCAGAAGACGAGAGAGGGGCGTCCAGTAGGAACTTATTTCCTTATCTTTAAAGGTTTGAGCCGCAGATGCCTCTTTTATAAATATAATATATATATATATATATATATATATATATTTATATACACACATATAAGGATAGATTTATATAATGAAATATATATATGTATGCTCTCATCGAGGTCCCCCAATAACCCTGTTTACATTTCACTGACAGCTGTATATTGTATGTAACTGTATGTGAAAATAAAATTCTTGAATCTTATATGCTCGACTGCCCAGGAGAGTAGAAATAATTCTCACGGGTTTATAGAGCAGTGTAGGGTTTTTTTTTTTTTGTTTTTTTTTTGCATCAATACTGATTGAGAGAGGTAGCTCGCAAGCGCCTCCTCAGTCTCAGGATCGATCATTTTATATATCACGGGGGGTGACTCGCGCTAACAGGACGCGTTCATCTAATTATTTATTTTCTTAGGAGGAACGCTTCTTTGCCGGCAATAAATAGTCAACATGGCGCGAGTCACTTCCTCGAAAAACTCCTCATACTGGAGAGAAAAGTGGCGAATATTCTCTCATCATTAAATGCTGACAATGTCAAAACTCCTCAGAGATAGATCATTGCAGTGTCTGTGCTATATGTAACAGCCCTCGGGCTGCACGGGCACTGGATCTGCCGGGAAAGGGCTGAGATAGAGCAGGGCTCGTCTCACACCCCGCCGTCTGATCCATTCGCGAATCCCAGGACCCATATCACCGCATATCCTTGACTACAGCGGGACTTGAGCCCTGAGCAGCGCGAGCCGAGCCTGGACGGACTCAGTGTCAAAGACCGCCAGGCGGGAGCGGAGCATCTGTATGCATGCTCTGCTCCCACGCACACACATAGTAAGTGCGCGTTCCCACCCGAAATGTAGTGAAGGCAGGAATACGCGCAATACACAGATGTTTGATTCGCCATTTGGAATTTGGAGAGCCCTTTTCTTTTAAACTAGTCTAGGGAACTCAAACAACCAGCGCGACAACACAACACACTCTCACACTTGTGCTTGCGAAGACAAAACAAGCTACTGCCTCTGGGTTCTGTCGCCCCTTTATGACCTGGTTCGTGACGTCACCGACCTGCGACCGTCACTCACACTCGGTCGACGGAAGTTTACATATTGTGCTTCGCGAGGCATTGTCCAAGTATTTCCCCAAAGCGATCGAAAGACGCAACGCGAGTTCCCTTGAAAGGGAACTAGATACATTATACCCTCACGTGAAAAACGAAATATAATATATATATTTTTTTTTATATATATATTATAATTATTATAATTATATTAAATATATTATATTGCACCTTCAGCAACAGGTTTCTCTCGTAAAAACGGACAGGACATGTTGCGACAAACTTCCCATTTCACCTCCGCTTGCGTGAACTAATCCTGCTAACTTGAAGTAAGCCTGCTCCGAGCAGGTTCACTTCAGCGGACCTGTTACTATGACAACAAGTCCCGGATGAGCGTCGAAGAACCGAACAATCCAAGATCATGCGAAATCGTCAACAATCTAATCCAGCTAAGTGAGTTAGCGAGGTACGAAGAATATGCCACAGGAATGCAAGAATGTAAACAAGGTCAGTTTACTGTTGACTGCAACAAATCATTTAGTTAATGTGACGTGTGATGAAGTGTTTAGCGATGTTGTGTAAATTGAGAAGAGGAAAGGTCCAAGCACCGAACCTTGAGGAACCCCAAGGTTTTTTAATATTTGATGATTAAATATTGAATTGTGGATCCCTTCAGGTCTCATCCAGTCGTACAACAATTTCATTCTCATACACATTTTCTCTTCTTTTTTTTAAAGCGGAAAATGAAAATTACAATGTGCTTGCGAAGACAAAACAAGCTACTGCCTCTGGGTTCTGTCGCCCCTTTATGACCTGGTTCGTGACGTCACCGACCTGCGACCGTCACTCACACTCGGTCGACGGAAGTATAAAAGAACTTGTGGTCTTTTATGTACTTTTCTTCGTAATCATTTTTTTTGTACTCAGATGATGCATAAATTGTTATACATCTGTCATGTCTTTGTTTACTTCCTGGTTCCCCATGTGCTTCCCCATGTGTTGTTATCATCATCACCTTCATGTCATAAATCTGTCTCATTTCCTGTGTGTGTGTGTGTGCGCGTGCGCGCGTGTTTGACTGACTGACTGCACTTATTCCCTTGCTTTTGTGCCTTCATACACACTCACCAGCAACTGTGGCGTAAATGTACATTTACACTGTTTAATTATTTAGTTTGACGCTAGATAAATATGTAGCTACAGCTTGCTGTGATAGTTTATAGATAATTTGTAAGTAATTGTTATATTTGCATTGCTGTATAAAGCACATGGATTTAACTTATTCAGTTATAACTTTTAACAGATTTCAAGATTTCAAAGTGTTTATTGTCATGTGTACAGACAGAAAGCATGTTTCCCTGTACAATGAAATGCTTACTTTGTCGCACAGGTAACACACAAGTAAGTAAAATAAAAATAAGATAAATATATAGATTATAAAAGAGCAGATATATTGTTAGATTCGTTTCCCGGCGTGCCTCATTCCAGTCCTCTTTTACTAACGGTTGAATGAATAAGTACTCAGCGCTGAGGGAGATAAATTGTCTCTCAACTTTATTCTTTATCTATTTGAATACATATAGAGAAATGTCTTAGGGGAGTAACAGAGTCAACCAATGAGAGAATATAGATAACATCATATAGGAATCTCAAACATGATAAGATCATATAGGAATTTCTATACATGCCAGAACCAAGTCTATATATGGTCAGTTGTCCAAGTTTTACCACGAATACATTGGGGCCCTGCTGGCCCTTCTGTTCCTTTACCATAGAAGTGGAGATTCATCCCCATGTTCACCTAATGGTCCATATACATATGTTGACATCTAACACAAAAACCCATTCATGTATTTTCAGTTCTGATACAACATCTGATACAAATCTTACATATATGTATATATACAAAATGTAAAAGGGCAAGAGTAAAGTAGTAAAGTGAGGTAGTGCAGTCCTGATAGTGTAAAGTGAGGTAGTGCAGTTCTTATAGTGTAAAGTGAGGGTAGTGCAGTATGTAAACAAATTGTTCATGTGATGTGATTGTAGACTCCTATCTGCTGTTTAGGAGTCTTATGGCAGAGGGAAAGAAAGAGTTCTTCAGTCTGGTATTCCTGGATTTCACACTTCTGTACCTCCGTCCTGAGGGTAGAAGTGTGAACAGTCCATGTTGGGGGTGGGAGGGGTCTTTGATGATGGAAGCAGCTCTTCTGTGGACTCTGCGGTGGTAGATGCTCTGCAGAGAGGGCAGTGGAGTCCTGGTGATCTTCTGCGCAGTCTTCACCACTCTCTGCAGGCGTTTGCGGTCCATGACAGAAGCGCTGCCGTACCACACAGTGATGCAGCTGGTCAGGACACTCTCAATGGTGCAGCTGTAGAAGTTGCTGAGGATCTTAGGCGACATGCCGAACTTCCTCAGCCTCCTCAGAAAATACAGCCGCTGTTGAGCCTTCTTGACCAGCTGCGTGATGTGAGGTGTCCAAGTGAGGTCCTCACTGATGTGGACACCCAAGTATTTAAAGTTGCTCACCCTCTCCACTTCAAGCTCCCGGATGAACAGTGGCTGAGGCGTCCTCCTCTCCTTCCTCATGTCCACTATCAGTTCCTTTGTCTTGTCCGTGTTGATGGTGAGGTTGTTGTCTTCACACCATGACACCAGACCGGCCACCTCCCTCCTGTAAGCTGCCTCGTCACCGCCAGCGATGCGTCCTATCACTGCGGTGTCGTCTGCAAACTTCAGGATGATGTTGTCCTTGTGGGAGGCGACACAGTCGTAGGTGTACAGGGTGTAGAGGATGGGGCTGAGTACACAGCCCTGGGGAGTGCCAATGTTCGTGATGGTGCTGGCTGAAGTCCTATTTCCAATCCTGACAGACTGAGGCCTGCCAGTCAGGAAATCTAGGAGCCAGTTACAGAGGGTGGGGTGCAGACCAAGTGTGGACAGTTTGTGGGTGAGTTTGTGTGGGATGACCGTGTTGAAGGTGGAGCTGTAATCTATGAACAGTATCCGTAGGTATGAGTCCTTGTTTTCCAGGTGAGAGAGGGAATAGTGGACTGCAGCAGCGATGGCATCCGAGGTGGACCTGTTGGGCCGGTAGGCATACTGCAGGGGGTCAATGGTGTCCGGTATGCTGCTCTGAATGTGGGCCATCACCACTCTCTCGAAACACTTCATAATGATTGGAGTGAGTGCCACTGGCCTGTAGTCATTCAGGCAGGTGGGTGGGTTCTTCTTGGGCAGGGGGATGATGGTCGTGGTCTTGAAGCACGATGGTACGGTGCACTGGCTGAGGGAGAGGTTGAAAATGGATGTGAAAACATCAACCAGCTCGTTGGCACATGCTCTGAGGGCCCGCCCAGGAATGTTGTCTGGTCCTGCTGCTTTGCGGGGGTTGATCTTCCTCAGAGCTTTGTGTACCTGAGTTGATGTGATGGTTGGTGGAGGGGAGGGGGGTTGCGTGATCCAGGTGTGTGTGAGGTCCCTCTCTGCAGTGTCGCTGGAGGCCTCAAAGCTGGTGTAGAAGGTGTTGAGGTCGTCCGGCAGGCTGTCAGTTGAGGCGATGATATTGGTGGTGGTCTTGTAGTCTGTGATGTGCTGCAGGCCTTGCCACATCCGCCCTGGATCAGCAGTAGAGTAGAAGCTGTCCAGCTTCTCTCTGTACCGCCTCTTGGCCGCCGTGATGGCTTTTCTCAGTCCATACTTTGCAGCTTTGTACTCGTTCTCATTGCCTGATTTAAATGCAAGAGAGCGAGCACGCAGCATGTGACGTACCTGACCGTTTATCCAGGGCTTCTGGTTGGGAAACTTCCTGATTTGTATGGTGGGCACGATGTTATCAACACAAGTGCTGATGTACCCAGTCACATACTCAGCATAGTCCTGTACGCTGACGGAAGAGTCCTCCACAGTGGCTGCAGCTTTAAACACATCCCAGTCTGTCAGCGCAAAACAGTCCTGCAGGGTGATCTCGCTTACCGGGGTCCAGAGTTTAATCTGTTTGGTGACAGGGTGTGCTTGTTTCAGTCTTTGTCTGTAAGCAGGGTACAGGAACAAAGAAATGTGGTCCGAGTGTCCGAAGTGGGGGCGGGGTGCAGCCCTGTATGCACCACGTATGTTGCTGTAGACGTGGTCAAGGGTGTTTTTATCACGGGTGGGAATGTCAACATGCTGGTGGTATTTGGGGAATACAGTCCGCAAACTACACTGGTTGAAGTCACCAGCAACAATAAAAACAGCGTCAGGATGAGCCGTTTCTAACGCGCTGATGACGTCATGGAGTTTGCTGAGTGCTGCCGCGGAGTTAGCACGCGGGGGAATGTAAACAGCGGCCAAAAACACAGCAGTAAATTCCCTCGGTAGATAATAAGGACGGCACTGCAGCAGTAAACAGCTACATATTATCTGTTACAGCTTCTTAATTTTAATTTCTGTTACAAGATATTTCTTGACCAACCTTGAAACATAATGGACCAATAAAGACAGAGCTCTTAAATAAATATTTGCAGAAAAAAAGAGAGAATTTTTATTGAATCTGGTGTTTGCATGAGAATATTTTTGTGTAGGCACAAGATATTTCCGATTGCCCACAAGACACTTTTGTATGTGTTAGGGGAAGAGGGAGAGTGACAGGGCAATTTTAAGGACAAGTTGAGAGCAGTTGTTTTCTATGAAAAACTTGCTATCATGATATTTCTGCCTATTGCGGAGAATGTAGGCTATATTTTCGGGTGAGTTTCTGGGTGAGTTTCAAGAACATTGTTAAGTAGTTTATTGTTATCCAGAGTCAGAAGCAGCCACCTTCACGTCTCTGTGATGTTCAGAGCCCAGCACAAAATTTTGATGGCTAGGCTCTTTCTTTCCAGATAGTCTATACTTTAAAAGACCACACAGGAACCCTCATCACAGGGCCCTCGACAACAGCAATGCCCCTATTTGTCATGGTACAAGTTGGGAGGATTCAGGTGTGCAGGGTGAAATATTTATTTACAATGACAAATAAAACAACATACAAACAAAAAATTCCCAGAGGGAGAAAACATAACTAAACTAATAAACTGAAAACAGAACACAAACCAGGAAAACTGGATGGATCGGTACACACAAAGCCGGGAACAACAACGGTGAACAGACATAGGGATGACAGGCAACATGGACACAGACAATGATGCAACACATGACAGCAAACACACAGGGATTAAATAGGGAACAGATGAGGAAAGTAATGAGCAGAAAACCGCTGGGGGTGGGAGGGGTCTTGTTATTATTACACAATAACAAGACAAGACAAAGGGGCAAAACACTAGAAACCAAAACCAAAGTGACAACCCTGACACTATTTATGTGAATGTGCTAACTTTTTTATTTTATCGTAAGGTGAAAACGATACAAGTAAATACAACTAATAAAAGTAAGATCAACAGTGATGATTAGTAGTTGAGTCAGTCAAGTCAAGTTTATTTATATAGTACAAATTTAAAACAACCGTAGTTGAACCAAAGTGCTTAACATTGAAAATACTACATATCATTTAAGAGAAAAGTAAAAATCTATATATAAACACACACATGCATATATAAATAACACAGAAACAAACAAAAAACATTCATACTGCGTATAACTCAAAAGCTAGGGAATAAAAATAAGTTTTTAATCTAGATTTAAAAACATTTAGTGATGAGGAAGCTCTAATGTCCAAAGGAAGACTGTTCCAGAGATTTGGGGCGACGACAGAGAAAGCTCTATCTACCTTTTGTTTTGTTTTTGTATTAACTAGCTACTGACTAATAGAGTTGCTCGTCAAACAACAAAACATAGTACAATTCACTTTGTTGACGATGCAAATGACACGTTTCTTGAGAAACAGCATCTCTGCCCATATATGCATGTGGTTAGACTAACTTTAGCAGCTCCTGAAGTGGACAGACAGCTGAAATTGCCAATCACTCAGACAGCAGAGGGACAAACGCATGATGATGCCCTGCAGACAGAAATAGACACCGGACGGCTCGAGCCGAGACTAGCACTGTGTTGCTTTCCAGCCGCTGTGACTTCAAACACGTTTCCCTGATCATTTAATCTTGCACTTCTACAAAATGGTCATTAAAGTCTTCCTGGCATCCTCCTCGGGCTCAACGGCGGTAAGAAACTTGACAGAAACTGTGTTATTGTTCAGCCATTCAACAGTTCAATGAGTTGATTTCGATTGTGTTTTATACAGATTGCAATGAGTCAGTCGGTAGACCGAAAGCATATGTTTGCAATACTATATTTTAAACTCGAAAAAGAAACAAATGCTTTAACTCAAGCATGTTTAAATAATCCTGAGTGACCTAATAACCGACGCGATCTGCCAGTTTCCTTAAATATCTCTGAGATCACATTCCAGAAAGCAGCAGCTATTCCTTTAAACATGATTTCAGTTACTCTTCAGGGCGAATGTAACGTGAGTACTTATTGATTTATGTGTTTTTAGACAGTAGCCTACTAATGATCTAATCTTTTAGCTTTATCATTAAAAATCTAGGCTACTTTAATACTGTCATGTTTTAACTTGTTAGGAAGACCAGGGAATCTGAACCATGTAAATCAGCATCCATGTCCATTTGAGTGTGTTGTTACAACCTGATTGTAAGACACATAGGAAACACCAGGTTACATCTTGCATTTGCATTTATTCATTCAAAATAATTAGGGAAGACCGATATTTTTTTGTGTGCTTTTTGCTCAAATATTGATTGATTGCATAAACGTCTTGTCTTGAATGTTGGACTACTAATTATTTTCTTTAAGACATAAAGAAAACAACATTTAAAAAAAAAGATTAGTTTCACAGGGTTGCCAGATGTGCATAACAAAACCATCCTAAATTACCAATCAAAAATAGCCCCTAAAAGTATCCCCAGTGATAAATCAAAACACAATAAATTCCAGTCCCAGTCCTAAAATACATACCGTATTTATTCGAGTATAACGCGCACCCCTAATTTTCGATTAAAAATCGGTATAAATTTTGTTTCACACCAAGCATTGTAATTGACAAAAAAAGTTGTTGAACACGTGCAGCCATGATAAAAAACATTTATTTATTGTATAACATATACTTATACAGTAATACCTCGGTTTACGAGTTTAATTCGTTCCAAGAACGAGCTTGTAAACTAAAATGCTCGTACACCAAAACAAATGTCCCCATAGGAATGCACTAAAAATCTATTTATTCGTTCCACACCACCACAAATGCCCATTTTAAATATTTTTGGGGTTTAACCCTATTAATTGCAGTTAAAATTATAACCATTAAGATCTCATATAAATACTAATTAATAATTGACAATTAAACTCTAAAAACACTTGACAATTTACTGTAATGCACTTCAGCTGAGGAGAGAGGAGGGAGGAGGGGGGAGCGGGGAAAGCAAGGATTCAAGTGCAAATGAGTGAATTTATTATAATAGTGCAGAAAACAAATGAAGTGATAATCCAGAGTGAAAGTCGTGAGACGGGGAGCCGCGATTTATTTGCTGAATAAATGAACGAATTCGCGGAAGCCTGGAGCGAAGAACGAAGGAATTCGCGGGAGCCTTGAACAAACGAATTTGCGGGAGCCTGAACGAACGAACGAAGGAACGATTTTGCAGGAGCCTGGAACAAAGAACGAAGGAATTCGCGGGAGCCTCGAACGAACGAATTTGCGGGAGCCTGAACGAACGAACGAAGGAACGAATTCGCGGGAGCCGCGAATGAAAGCGGGGAGATAGGCAGATGATATGAGAATCAGGTGCTCAGTGACCACACACATACATACAGACTCAGGAAGAACTAGGAGACGATGAATTCATGAACTGTGACAGTTACTATCAATCATAGTGATCATGGACATAACTCAAAGCCTCCATAACACTAGCCTTCTTTCACAAAACGTTACATCTAGCACAGTTTTCTCATTGTTAGAATATTAAATACTTTTACACATGCATTTTGGTCAAAGATAATTCGTGCAATATTGCAAAACTTTAACCTGCAGGGGAAAAAAACAAGAGTTTAAAGTAGCCCAGTTGCTCTGGAAGCACCATGGACTTCGCAACCCGCTATAAATATGTAGATTGGCTTGTAAATGAAAAAAAAAGACTGATTTACATTTGACTTACTGCTAGTTGGTCAGACTTGTTCATAAGACAGTGTGTTTATGGAACTGAACCCACATAGTGATATTTTTGTGCATATGTAGACCAGAGGTGTTCCTCATGAGGTGATTTTATCCATGTACTAATATTATAAATGACTAAAACCTACATGTTTAATTCATATTTTGCAGTAACTTACATTTAATAATTTATTCATTTAGCAGACGCTTTTATCCAAAGCGACTTACAATTTGAGGAATACAGAAAGCGATTCATCCAGAAAATGCAAAAGTACATAAGAGTGCTTAACAATACAAAGCGTCAAACATTACATATGTTATACAAGTAGTATTTATGCAAGTAGTACAAGCCTGGAGAATAGTTTTTAGTTTGTTTTTGAAATGTGGTTGAGGTGGTGTGTGCGCACGTGTCATGTTAGGTGCTCACAGAAATGTGAGTTTTCAGCAGTCTTTTGAATATTGCCAAGGATTCTGCACTGACAGTCGTGAATGAAAATGTTCTTGAGAGTGATTTTTTTGCTCTCTGCGAAGGTACCGCAAGTCGTCGCTTGTTGATCGATTGAAGGTTTGAAGATTCAGATTTGAAGTAATGTGTGGAAGTATGAGGGTGTTAGTTCTGTAAGCAAGTGTTGGTGCTTTAAATTTGACCTGGAAGTGGGAGCCAGAGCAGAGAGATGAAGAGTGGAGTGACGTGGCCCTTTTGGGTTGGTTGAAGTCCAGACGAGCTGCAGCGTTCTGGATCAGTTGTAGGGGTTTGACTGCACTAGAAGGAAGTCTGGTCAGAAGAGCGATGCAATTATCAAGCCTGGAAATGACCATGGCCTGTAATAGACAGTTTGGATTTTCATTTGTAAAGTTTGAAATGGAATGTGATGGATAAATAAATAAAAGGGGTTACAAATTAAGACATACATTTGTTAAAGTATGATGTGTTACACCAATCCCCTAAAAAGTGTTACAGGTCTATGCGTTTTAATTGAGTAAACAAATTGAAGACAAATATAGAGCAGACACATAAAACCCAAGCTAACTACTAAAATATAATGTGTGTGAGTGTTAGTGAGTGTGAGTGTGTGAGTGTGAGTGTGTGTGTGTGTGTGAGAAAGAGAGTTTGAGTGTGTGTGTGTGTGTGAGAGAGAGAGTGTGTGTGGGTTAGAGAGAGAGTGAGTGAGTGAGTGTGTGTGTGTGTGCGTGAGAGAGAGAGAGAGTGTGAGTGTGTATGTGAGTGTGTGAGTGTGTGTGTTTGAGGGCCCGTCCACACGGGAACGCGAATCACTGTAACCGCATACATTTCGTATCGGATTGGCGTTGCGTTCACACGGATCCGGCGTTCTGGGTGGCTGAATCCGCTCTCTTTGGAGAACGGGTTCTAAAGTGGAAAGATCTGAGAACGACACCCTTGCGTTCTCGTGTGGACGGCCAATCCGCATCTTTTGTGAGAACGATGATGTCATCACATCACGTGTCGGCAGCGTCACACGTAACAGCAACAACAGTAATGGCGGACTACATGATTGTGCTCGTGCTGCAGGACGGCTAAAAGTACATAAAGTTGCCTTTTACGGATCTGGTTTTGCGTTTCCATCGTGCTCATGCCACAGTGTTTGGGAGCGGTCGACGGCACACGCATAGAAATCAAGCAGCTGTCTGCCAACTCGATGGACTACATCAGTGGTCCCCAACCTTTTTTATGCCACGGACCGGTAAACGCGTGAACATTTTGCCGCGGACCGGTGGCGGCTCCTGTTTGTTGAGCGAGTCCGCGCGAGATTAAACACACTTCCTCGTTGCTAAAGCAGCAGTGTCACAGCCGCTTGTAGCAGCTCACGGAGCGGTCCGCGAATTCAATCCGCGTCCCGGTACCATTTCATCCACGGACCGGGGGTTGGGGACTACATCAACAGGAAAGGCAAACATTCTATCAATGTACAGGCGGTCTGTGATTATAAGTACAGATTTATGGATGTTGTGATAAAGTGGCCCGGGAGTGTACACGATGCACGGGTTTTTGCTAATTCAAAGCTAAACCTGTACTTGACTGGCCAGATCCCTCCTCTGAAAAAACAGATTGTGGACATGAGTGTGCTTTTGTTCGTCTCAAAGCCAGATATGCTGCACTGAAAAGGCTTCACAGACTGTAACGAGGGAGAGGGAAAGAGAGTGAGGAGAATACTCACAAAGTACCTTAACCCTTAAAAATGCTGGCCATCAAGTTCTGTTCAGTTTTTTTAACAGTATTTACCTTTTTTGCAAATGTACTAATGTTTATTTTGAAAGTGTTGTATTGAATATGTCAAGTGAAAATAAATGAGAGCAAAAATTCAAGAACTGGTTTTTATTGGAAAATAGAACAATTAAAAATAACCTGAAAAAACAGGTATAAAGTGCAGCAGTGCGCACAACATATAGTGCAGGGCAAACAATATAAAATCAAGAATTACAATGCAACAGGGCAATCGCTCCGTGTCATCTTGCAGCAGTGCACGTCTGTAAATATTCAGCGCGCAAGGTTGTGCGCATGCTCAAACTCTTCTTCTCCGTGTATAGTGTATATCTGTGGCAGAATTACAGCGCCACATACTGGTCTGGCATATATACTACACCGTTCTCAGTCGGTTTCAGTGTTCTCGTGTGGACACTGAGATTTCTTGCACCGATGCCGTGTTTACGGCATTTTTTTTAGAACGAAGGGAAAAAAAGAGCGGTTAGGGAATGCACCGTTCTCGTGTGGACGTGGCCTGAGTGTGAGTGAGTGTTAGTGTGTGTGAGAGTGAGTGTGTGTGAGTTTGAGTGTGTGTGTGTGTGAGTTTGAGTGTGTGGTTGTGTGTTAGAGAGAGAGTGTGAGTGAGTGTTAGTGTGTGTGTGTGTGTGAGAGAGTGTGAGTACGTGTGTGAGTGAGTGTTAGTGTGTGTGTGTGTGTGAGAGAGTGTGAGTACGTGTGTGAGTGAGTGTTAGTGTGTGTGAGAGTGTGTGAGTGTGTGTCTGTGTGAGAGTGTGTGAGTGTGAGTACGTGTGTGAGTGTGAGTACGTGTGTGAGTGTGAGTGAGTGTTAGTGTGTGTGAGTGTGAGTGAGTGTGTGTGAGTGTGAGTGAGTGTGTGTGAGTGTGAGAGTGTGTGAGTGTGAGAGTGTGAGTGAGTGAGTGTGTGTGTGTGAGTACGTGTGTGAGTGAGTGTTAGTGTGTGTGAGTGTGTGTCTGTGTGCGAGAGAGTGCGAGTGCGTGTGTAAGTGTGAGTGTGTCAAGAGGTCAAGATGTTTTTGTTTTTTCCCCAAAATGCATTATGGGATATGTTAAAGAAAGACATCATTACTGTATGTACATTTCAAATTCATTGTCTACTACAGTTCATATCTATTGCTAACTGGAACTTGTGATGTATGTTTTGAATTTGGAAGATTTTTTTTCTCTCTAAATGTCTTGTGATTCACATCAATAATCTGTTATTACTAACACCACAGATCAAAAAGAAACAACAAGATGTTGTGGGGTTTCTTGAGGCACTTAAAATCGATTACGCACAGCTGGACATTGCTTCAAATGAGGATAATCGGCAGTGGATGAGGGAAAATGTCCCTGGAGAAAAGAAGCCCACCAGTGGAATTCCTCTTCCTCCACAGATTTTCAATGAGGAGATGTATTGCGGGGTAAGAACCTGCTCCAACACATAAAACTGCACTTCCAAATGTTTACAGTGTGGATCAAGACCTAATGAGTAAACGGTCCAGGTTGTAAAATCCACTTTATAGAAAGTCAGAAAAAACATTACATGCATTTGATCGACACTTTAATCGAAAGCGACTTGCGTTGCATTCATGAAACACATTGACATTCTAATCAGCTCTTGCTTTCCCTGGGAATCAAACCCTGACCTTGGTGTTGCAAGCTCCACACTCTACTGTTTGAGCTACAGGAAAGTCTAAAACCCCAAACATATTCAAAATAACTGCACAGATAGTAATCCTAAGGATATTTACCATACTTAAACCATGGGTTCCCTTAGGGATTTCCCATTGGGCTGTAAAATTGGTATTATTATTTCTTAGTAAAATAATGTCTGTGGTTAAGAATACTTGAAAAGCACGTTTTGTTTGACATTATAAATTAAACTCTAAATTAAAGATTTTGATACTGTTGTGTTTGCAGTTTTATGTGTGTGTGTATAATTTTTTGCAGTTTATGTAGTGAACAGAATGTGATTGTTGAGGAACTTAAATTAATGTGAATTATGAATTCATACAAATTATCCACCAACTCACCAAAATGTAAAATAAAGTGATCCCTCGTTTATTGCGGTTAATGTGGACCGGAACACCCCGCGATAGGTGAAAGTCCGTGAAGTAGGATTGCCCCCCCTAAGAATTTCCGTATGTGTGTGTAGGTACCAGAATATTTAAAATATATATATTTATACTTTATATATATTTTAATTAAATCTATTTAATTATAAAACCATAATATTATACATTTACTCTCACTATTTACTCATACTATTATGGTGCTCTACACTCATCAATGACAGCAGTATCTTGAGACTCCAGTAATGGAGACGATGACAGACCTGTGCGCTTCATGAATGTGATGATGATGATGATGGTGATGGTGTTACTGCACTGGTATAATGAGGCCTTTAAATCAGTTTGGGAAGCGCCTCATCATCAGATATCGGCGCTGGATCGTCAACATTTGCTTCTGAGAGAGGCGAAGAGGCTCCCACTCCACTCGTGCTCTCATTGGTCGATCTCGTGCCGGGAACCAATCACGTGTCTTGTCTGAGTGCCGTGGGCGTGTACAAAGCCTCTGAGAGAGTTTCTCTCTTTGTCTGGCATCCTGGGAAAACGTTTCTCTCGCATCAAGATGAAGCAACGCTGCTTTCCGTAATACGGCTGCCGAAATGGCGGTATTTTTGAATTTTAATTTTTCTATGAATATTTTTGAAAAATCCACGATGCACTGAGACCGCGAAACTTGAACCGCGAAGTGGCGAGGGATTACTGTAGTTATGAATTGCAGTGAGATTGTGTTGAAATACTGACTAAAAATGTAGATCCATTCTCCTCTAAAAGTTATTGTACGACTTATTTTAAATCAAGTGCATGAGACATATGGACAACTTACCGTACTTGGACTTCATTCATTTTATGGTGCGTTTAGCAGACGCGTTCCCATCCGCAAATGTTTTATAGAAAGCTAGAAGAGTCTGAATCTTGATACTAGAACTCCATCAGAAATGATGCATTAATTGCTCCATTGTTTTCTATGAAATGCTAATGAATGTTTCCTGTGCTCAATTGCAGGACTACGACACATTCTTTGATGCCAAAGAGGAGAACACAGTCTATGAGTTTTTGGGTCTGACTCCTCCACCAGGATCTAAGGTTGTATTTCTTGTTTTTGCGTGCTTGATTGAGAGAACCCATCTTAAGGCCAATTCACACAGCACTGACAGACAGCAACAGACTCTTCGTCGGGTTTTGCTGGATCAGTGTGCCATATCCCCGATTGAACATGTTGAATTACCGTTTGTCAGTCTTGGAAAGACATGCCGTACTGTAATCTGGTGGCTCTCGGTGTTGGTCTGCGTCTGTCAGTCCAATGTCAATTGGCCTTGAGACTGCAATATATTAAAGTGATACCAGTAACAATGTCTTAACAACTGGGCCAAATAGTTTCATTTTCATGAGCGTTTAGTTTCCCGCCACTGTGGAGTTACAATTTTTCTGATGTGATTCTGTTCAGCTGTTTCATGAATTGCCCTCGTTTGCCTTTGGATTTAAGCTGTTGTTCTCATTTGTCTGGTCACATTAATGTTAAGTTGTGTTGGCTCGCCTGCCTTTTGGATTGTTTACTCGTATGGATTATTAAAGCTTTCTTTGAACCTGATCTTCAACTTCCTGTGTTTCCTACAACCTAAACGTGTCAATCAACTTCCATGTTCTCTTCCTGGTTCCTCCTGTTTTCTCCCAGTGTCATTCCCTTCACCTGTCTTGTCTTCAATCACCTCGTCAGTCTTGTCAGCTGTGTCTCATCACCCTTGTGTATTTAAACCCCATGTTTCCTTCAGTCTTGGTCGATTATTGTTAATGGTTTGCCAAATCTTCCCTGTTTCTCGTTCCAGTTCTCCTTATTTCTTTGTTGAAGTTTTTGCACCCTTTTGTTTGTGTTTTGGTTTCAGTTCTGTCATTAAAGATATTTAAGTTATTCCTCCCTGCACTCAGTGATGACATGAAAATTCTCATTAAAGATGAAATGAAATCACTTGAAATGCAGGTATTCCAGGCTACTTAGAAGAAGAGAAGCCTCTGAGAGAAGCTCAAACTTGGATGGTGGATAGATAAACATCAGTAGAATGATATTTAATCATGAAAGTTCGTCCTGTCTTCTTCTCTTCTTTTGCTGAATTTTCCCTTGCTGACAATTAAATTGATTCTCCAGTGCTTTAATAAAAGTCTCTCTTGGTGCAGGAGGCACAACAAGCTGAAAATTCACAAAAGCTTCATAATGGATCTGGCACAGAGGAACATCTCGGTGATGACACCACAGTAATACCCAATTGAATTTATTTTATTCTTTGGTTTACATATTGAACCGAAATTCACTTTCAGTGCATTTCCAGACACATGCCTATATTGCATGCGCTTTGTCTGCTTTTTGATTGTATGCTCTTCATCTGCTAGGTTTTTGTTCACCATTCATACATTCTCAGAAAAAATGTACAAAAGCCATCACCCTTTCAAATATATATATATATTTGTACCTCATTTGCCCCCAAAGGTATATATTAGTACCTGACAGGTACATATTCCTAGTTTTGATTCCAATAAGATAAAAGAAAATACCTTCGATATCATTCACATTTATTCTAAGTCTTATTGCTAAACATGTCATTGTATCTAAACACCATGAACAAAATCAGCAGAACAATTTCACAAGGAACTTCTGCCTGTGCTTTAAAAATACCATCAAAACAACTACTATAATCGTCAAGCATTATTACAGACAAGTAAACACTCAGTAATTAAAGAAGAACAAATAAAGTGAAGTGAATATGATTGAAATGACCAGTGTTTTAAGATTTGCAGGTATTCGGGTACAGAAACTAATAACACTGAACTTTATGAATAAAATATACATTACAAGTATAGTTACAAAAGTTATTCAGTCAAGAGCAGCGACTGAAATTCCTCTTTGCCTTTGGTTGTTATATTTATTAACATTATTATAGAGACAGGAATATTAGGCTGCTGTCACTTTAAGAGCTGCACAGATCCACCATAGCGTCACGTGTTTTCTTTGAGTGTTTGTATTTGTCTGGAAGAAAACTCAGTTCAGTATCGCTCTACACAGCATGAGAGGCGACTTCTGTGTGCAAGATTTGAATGAGCGCACAGAACTAAAAGGAAAACGGTGCACGCGTCTTCTTTCCCTTGAATGAGGAGAACAATAAGATCCGCCTTTGATCCGCCAATCAAAGTCCATGTGTCAAATCAGATCCCCAGTTTTTAGAATTTTAGAACCGGTTCTTGATACCCAACCAAACATCCCAGTGACAACTTTTGTACCATTTTCTTTTTCTGAGAGTGTAATGAATGTTTGGATTGGTATACTACTCAAACTACAGCAGTATGCAGACGAAATGCATGACATTTCTCAGTTTGTTCATTGTTTTTGTTCGCCCTTTTAACAATTCCGTGCTTCTCAGAATCGGAAGTCGTCATAGTTGGGTAAACGTCTATAGAGACAGCAAATATGATTTGTGTATTGACATTCATAGCCATTACATGACTTTTCAAAAGAGGGAAAAACATTGAGAGAGATTGATTACTTTGGTCAGAAGAGAGAAAGATGTGAAATTTTCTGTCTCTCCCTCAGCCGCTGTATTAGAAACATCCTCCTCTCTGCATTAATTCATCCTTTGTCATTTACTCCCAAGTTAATATAACACAAAGTATACAATTAAAATGTGCATTATATTAAAAACTAGTTGCGATGTTGATAAACTGGAAATGGATCATCTCAGTCTGTGAAAAGGGTTCATTGTATTCCACAGTGTATTAATTACAGCCTCAATTTATTAAACGTCCTTTTATTTAAGCCATTTAAGACTTTAGGACTTTACCAAAAGCCTCATTAGTTAACATTAGTTAATGCTTTAGTTAACACAAACTAACTAAGTTATATATTTGTGCGGCATTTATTAGCCTTTGTTATAATGTTAGATAATAAAATACAATTGTTTAGTCATGATTGTTCACAGTGCTTTAACTAATCTTAACAGAAACAACTCGTGATCTTAATTATGTAGAAATTCACATTAAAGCATTTTTATTAAATACAGTGGAGTTTGGTTATGTCGACGGCCTCGGGGGTCGCAAAAAAGCACAGAGGTAACCGTTTCACGAGATAACCCATATTACATATGTTAACATATATTTTCCCACATATAACCCGCAGACGCAGATAATCCGCACGCTCATATAGCCAGCGGGTTTTGTGTTTTGTGTAAAAAATCGTTGGCATAACCCGCACTCATAGATGATGAACTTTTTTGTGTAAGTTCACATTTCGAATTTCAAATGTTGCTCGCATGACGTCAATTATCATAACTGTTCAGGCTCGGTACACAGTGCTTGTGCGCGAAATTCACACAATAAGAAAACAAACACAAGTCAAAATCAGAAGAAAAAGAAAAAGCAGTCTCTCCCGCTGCGCTTTTGGTGTCTTTTTACACAACAGTGTTGCCGCGATTTGTTTGATGAAGCGATCGGCATTCATCTAAAAAAAAATCTACATACACAGTACTATGTTTGCTAACAACAAAAGGCATATGTAAAACCACCACAATAAAAACCACCTTTGATTCTTGTTACAAACCTTTAATTATATTCTCCAACAATGCAAACACAAAGATTGCTCACAAAATCACAAAAAACGTGCGGGATGATACAGCGTGTTTTAGCGTGTCAGACGAGATCAACGACCGGGAGTGAACCGTGAGCGGACCGCGATCCACGCGCAACGCAAACTCGGCGCATGCGCAGTGAACTAGCTACGCAAATCAGTCACGAAATAATCATGTGAAGTGGCGACTTTGTCTCTGTTTCGTGCTCGAGATATTAGATTTTGGCGACATTAAAGAATCGAAAATGATTAGACAAATAGGGAGTTTGGCGGTTCCACTTCAAAAACGTCGACATAATAGGATTGGCGAGTTAATCGTGACTCGAGATAAGTGAACTCCACTGTATATGTTAATAAGTGCTGTGGAAGTATTGTTTAGCTGGCAGTTTAATGTTAGTATGCCGTTCCAAACATAACCAAAGATTTCCACATGCTGTTCGTCTTAATCTACTGCATTTGTGTCGTGTTATTAATCAGACTTTATCAGGCATGCTTTCATCTTGCATTCAGCAATGAGAAATCTTGTTTAGATTTTATGTTTAAGCTTATTTCTGGCTGATGTTTATGCTCACAATAATTTCAGTTACGGTACATAGAAATTACTATGTGATTATGCGAACATTATGTACTTACAAACTTGTTTACAACCATGCAATTACAACTCTATTGACTTATGATTGTTTGAGGAAAATATTTTTCGTTCAGTGTTGTTTTGTCTTGAAAAATATCGATTTTTCATCATTGCACATCCATCTTATTTTCAGCTCTAACAAACAAACCCTCTTTTCTTTTTAGTACTGTTTTTCATATTGATGATTATTCTTCTGAAAACCCAGAATCGGCTGTTTTCATCCTGAGGGACCGCTGTTAAAATTACCCAGGATCCCGTGGTGCCTTTTGTCTGTCCAGTAGTGTCACAACACTTTTAATTTCCCTTCCCTCGGATGCGTTGTTTGTTCTTCTAGAAAAAGGAAATCAAGGAGGCTGAGCAGAACGGAGACGCACACACAGCAGAGCTGGAGGACGATGATCCGGGCATGAACGCACAGACAGACGCTCAAGAGGAGGAGGAAGACGCTGAAGAAGATGAAGAGAGTGTAACTAATTAACCCTCATTCCTCCTCAAACATCTGCTTTTCCATAGCTGCTTGTTCTTCTTCCAAATAATCCATAATCCATTTGCTTCATCTATTAACCTCAAGGTCTTTTTTCATGCAGGTAATCTCTGTAATCTCTCCTGTGCAACTGATATTAACATCTTTCGTCCTGCTTCACCATCTCCTCTCTTCGTTTGATTCTTACTAGGGGTTTTCTTGTTGACAAAGTGACAATGAAGATTGTTGGTGTTTATTGAGTAATGTACGTTTTTCTGCCTCATGTTGTTTGCTCATTTTAATATTTATTAACTTTGTTTTTGATAGAGAAAGACAGCGGAGGAGGAAGAGCAGGTAAGACAAAAGAAAACTGTTCTTAAACAATATTGCATGTGTTAGTTATTGTAGATGGATGGATGGATGGATGTTTAACACTAAGCAGTGTTTAATCCTGATTGTTTTATATTTATATTCATAATCTGAATGAACCTTTTCTTTTCTTCTATGACTCACAGGAAGGAGAAGAGGAGAAGGTAAGACTGACATCTACACTTTTACTCTATTTTTTTAGAAGCATTGTGTAATTTTAACAACAATAGCCCTGGTTTTTACACATCAGGTTAGGCTGAGTCATCGTTCATCTAAATGAAATGACTGTTTCTGGTTCGTGTAAGACTGTCTCATGTTTCCTTTGCAATGAACCCAAATGAAAGTGTTGCTCTTGCCCAAAGAGGAGGAATAGAGAAACAGATGTATGTACCACAGGGTGGAGGTAGAGTGTCGAAAACCAAGTATCCAAAAACAAGACTTGCTTTATTTTAATTTTATCAATGTATTACGTGGCCAGAATATTTTTGGTTCTCATGGTCATCAAATGCATGGAAATATCAGGGAAATTATGATTTAAAAAAGTAATTCCTTTACAGTTTATTAGAAATTTGTTTCGCTTCTAAAATATTTCAGTGACTAGATATTTCTCAGTGTGAAATATTAGAATCTCTCTGTGATGATGAGGGTTTTATTACAGACATTTGTGCATTTTTAAATCATTTTAATCAATGATGAACGATTGGGAAAAGTGTGGGTAAAAAATAAGCCAACGTTTTCCATTCACTGTTTCTAGGTAGAGGACAAGCATCTGGTTTCAGAGGTGATTCTTACGGATCCTAGATCTATATTCTCTCTCATTCATTCCTTCTTATCTCGCTGACAACATTTCCATTCTTACTTTTAGTTCAGTTTTGCATCCATGTGTTTCTTGTGTGACTCTCATCCGCTCTTCACATTCATTTATTCACGACTTGTTTGCATTGGGTTTTCCTTCCTCCTTTTCCTTACAGGTGTCATGGATGCATTTTCTCCACCAATATCAAAACACATTTCTTCTGTTGTTTTGGAACTGATTATACCAGATATAATCAGCTTTATTTTTTAACTTAAGAAGTTACATTATGAATTAAGAATGATTGTTTTTATGGTTTCACTCATACCTTCTACATTATCCTAACTTATACTAAACTATTTGCTCTTTCCGCTCATGAGGAACGAATCACAGGTGGTTTGAGATTAAAATACGCTTTTCATTGAACAATTCAATGCATAGAGGTGGTATAAATGTATTTAGACAGGAATTACAAATTAAGTCATTTTATGGATTATATTAAATACAAATATGAACTTGAAATAACAATTGCAGGTTAGCAATTTCTTCTTGTTTGATTGCAATTGCTGAAATAAAAATGAAATATAAATATTAGAATATTACATTAAAAACTTCCATTAAAAAAAGTTCCACTGAAGAGTTTTTTAATCAGTTTTATTTATTAATTAATTTAGTTTTTTTAATTTAATTTTTTAATGTTCACTGGCACACATTCCTTCTTCTCTCTCCCTCCTGTTTTTTGTAGGCAGAAGATGATTTGGTGTCTGAGGTAACTTGGGTTTGATGAGCAGCAAATCGATGCACTCACGATTTGCATTTTCCCCCTCATTTTGCAACTGATTTTCCTCCTCCTTTCTTCCTTTTAACCTCCTGTTTGACTTCTCTACTCCAGCCGCCTCCTGCCAGTCTTTCTCCTCTCTCCATCTGTTTCTGCATGCATCTCTCAAGTTACTCTCTTCAGCTGAAGCTCTCACATTCCTCTCATCTGATTCAGTCTTTTCTCCCCTCTAGGAGGAAGAAGAACTCCGAGAGCTTGAGGTAGATTCCCCCTCCCCCCCCCCCCCCTTTTCTTTAAATTTTTTTGTCTCTATGCTCCTTCTCTTTCTCTTTTCCTTCTCCGTTTGTTTTTCTTTTCTTTCTTCTAACTGCACTTGTTATCTGTTCACTTGCACAATTTTTGTTGTCAGTCCAGTCCATGTTTTGGACAACATTTTAATTTATATACAATACATTCATACTAGATATGAATCAGTGATTCACTGATTCAAGTCCCTCAGTGACAAATATATTTACATCATGACATAAATTTAGCTTATTTAGTTATGAAGTATGTGTCTAAAAAGGCATCAGTGCATCGATCTGAGAATGATAATTTAATGCACTGATAACTACATTTAACAATTGATTGTAATTACTGTACTTATATAATAGCCATTGCATTATGGTGCATTAAAATAGCAATTTGCATCATTGCATAATGGTTGAGTTTATCAGTATTGTGGCCAGTAAAAATGTTTATAAAGATATTCAGTGTTTGTTGTAAGTTATTTATAGTAATCATTCATAATGTAGTCATAACTTGAGTTTGACAACATTTTTCATTTTTTCCACATTTGTTTTAGTTTTATTTGCCTAAAGAGAAACCAAAATCTGAAACAACAATAAATTGGATAATTTTGAACCATAAAAAAACATAAAAAGGACATTTTACTATTGGCAAAAATAAAAAATATTGCAACAATATAAAAAAGTACATTTTACTCTTCTGTTATTTTTTTAGTTAAAGGTATATAAAATGCATGTTTTCACTACATTGAGATAGTACATTTGAATGCTGTACAAAGATACCAGGAAATGATGTGCCATGATCAGCGTTGAGGGCCAAATTCAAACCCACATCCTCCAGATGAACACCACTCAGTGCCTAAAGCAGTGCCTCACCACTAAAGCATGTGCACTAACCACATGGCCAGACATAAATGTACACACACTTCCACGTCCACATTCAGTTGCAGTAAACTCCTCTCCATGATCATCACCTGCTCTCTCTTTTCTCCAGACATGCTGCTTCAAGCTCTATTCCTCTCTCAGTTTTCTTTTGTTTCCCAGTCATTCCGTCCCGCACTTGTGTTACAGGACCTGAAATCATATACGTTTTTCCCCCCAGTGGCTGTCACTTCTTTTTTTATTGTGGAAACACACATCTATCCACTCAAACGCTCTTCCTCTGCCCATCCTCTTGTAGCTTTACCAGCGCAGAGATCTGGGTGTAGCATAACCTTCTCCTCCCTCAGTAGCTGTTTCTTTCACTCATATACATTGATGCATTCTTCTGTTTTAATACCAAATTCCTTTATTGCAGGAGGAAGAGGAAAATGCCTCAGAGGTACTTGAGAACATGTTTGCTTGTTTCAGCATGTTGTGTTTGGTGGAGGCCAGGGGCACGGGTGCATGTCTTCAGTTGTGTTTGAAATCTTTCAGATTGATTACATCAGTGGTTCTCAACCTGGGGTGATCACAAATAACAAATCATTTAAAAGCCATGTAAATCATCTCAGGTTGCACATGCAAACAGGTTCCCTGAGAAGGGGATCAAGACGCTACGTCTTGAGGTTGAATCTGGGGAAGGTCAACAGCGTGGCCGTTGTCTGAAGCAAGTGTTAGTAATAACAATATTCATTGGTGGATGGCAGGTAGCAAAGATACATTTTGTGATATACACACAGCAAAGAGGTAAAAATAATTTTGAAACACCGATATAGTCTTAATGAGCATCCAGTCACCGCCCACGCTGCTAAAAGCGGGGTTTAGATGAATATCAGTTATAGAATACCATAAACATACAAGACAATGACAGTGGTGAGAAAACAGCAGAAAAGAAAGCATCTGATCGTATGGATGTCTATGTGGATTATGTTTGAGCAAGCTCTACAAGCGTCAAGTTACTTCACGTCTATTAATACCAGTTTATGCAATATTGCTTAAAAGCCTCAAATATAATAATTAATTATCCATAGGCCTACTGTAATTGAGACATTTACTGAAGAAATTCATTACAAAAAGAAAGAACATTTCATGGCAGAGCGGGATTTGAGCAAATGTTGTTTTAGTAGGTGAGTGAGAGCAGTACCTCAGTGGACTTTCGCTAGGGCTGTTGAACGCCTGAGTGGAGTGCTTTACCAAGCTCACACCCTGAGCTGAGTAAAGACACTCTCTAAAGATCTGCTATAGCTAGTGCCTCACCCCAGTGCTACACCAGATAAATGCAGAGGGATGCCACACAGGCAATCAACCTCTACTTCCCTGTATGCTTAAACACATATCAAGCTAAAGATACCTGTTGGAGAATCCATTTGAAGGTGAACATATATTCCCACTTCAAGACCCAAAAATTGTTGGGATGGGGGGTAAATTAAATAGACGGATGCTTGCAGTCCACCCACATAGTTTTGTTTACCGTGCATAAAGAGGCACCTGTCAAGAGAGAGCAGGTGAGGGGAGCAAGATGTCCTCGGATATACAACCACTCTCCAACACCGCAACAAATGTATGAAGGACCAGCATGGCACCTAACATATTACATATTGCATGGTTGCCATATTTACCAAAAAGCCAAAGAGAGGGTGTAATAATCTCAAAACCTACTTAAGAGAGGCCATGAATGACTGTTATGCAAACGGGTGCGTGTGATGCGGAGAAACCAGGAGGCAGCTCTTCAGAAAACTCGGGCTTTAATAATCAAGACGAAGAAAACCAAAACACTTTGTGATGTGAAAGACGTGACAAGACTGTGACAATGACAATGTAAGGTCTGTATAAAGTGAATGACTTTCTACATTGAAAGTCTTTAATAATAATAATAATTCATTACATTTATATAGCGCTTTATCATAGACACTCAAAGTGCTTACATGGACGAGGGAATCTCCTCAACCGCCACTAGAGTGCAGCATCCACCTGGATGATGCGACGGCAGCCGTGTTGCGCCAGAACGCTCACCACACACCAGCTTATTGGTAGAGAGGAGACAGAGTGATGAAGCCAATCAGAGAAAGGGGATGGTTAGGAGTTTATTATAATTTATTATTATTAACCATGATGGACACATTTTTTGACAAATTTGGCCAGGATGCCGGGGTTACACCCCTACTCTTGCGAATGACATCCTGGGATTTTTAATGACCACAGAGAGTCAGGACCTCGGTTTATCGTCTCATCCGAATGACAGTGCTCATTTCAGTACAGTGTCCCCGTCACTATACTGGGGCGGTAGGACTCACATAGACCAGAGGGTGAGCACTTCCTGCTGGCCTCCTAACACCACTTCCAGCAGCAATCAGGTCAGTCTCCCATCCAGGAAATAACCACACGCAACCCCGCTTAACTTTTGTGAGCAACCAAACGTATGCTACAGGGTGCCATTGCTGCCGGCAAAAACTACCTTTCTTCAAACTACCCACTCGATATGCAATACTCTGGAGAAGAACTGATGAGAAATGGAAATGTTTTTCTTTCTGCATTCTCACCGATCCCTAAAGCTTGCACACTCTGGAAACACTGAAGGGAATTCAAAGAGTAAAAGATTAATATATATTTTTTCACTCTTACAAAAAAACAAAACTAATCCAGTAGAGGAGGTTGTATCCTCTCATTATGACCATCCTTCTTAAAGTGTTACCCTCAGCAGTGCTTATCAAGTTTTGCAATTGACCTATCAGATGATCTTCAGTTGACATAATCAGTCTTCAGATATAAGTGCTCTTGTGCTCCAGCACCCTAGGGTTGGGGGGGGGGGGGATCTATTTTCTGATTCTTGTCAGCCGTCCTCAGACCCTCTCTCAATGGGCCAGGAGAGTCGGAGGCTCTGGAAGGTGAATTGGACTGAAACGGAATACATTTTCTGAACGCCGCTGATTGCGTCTTCATCTTGCTGAACTTCCCTAACACCATCTCGACGGAGGTGCCAAAGAGTTCAAAGGGTGAGCTTCAAGGGGGACGTTTTTCGACAGATACAACTAGAGATGTCTCTCCCTAACCACCATGACTGCCATCAAAGAACCGATGGCAGCGGCTTTTTGTTCGGTGAAGGGCCAAGTCTGTGGTGCAGCACAGTTCAGCATTGGCTTCAGGAAACAATCCCTCCACCTGATCCAGATCAGGTCAGACTGAGTTGCCTGCCAAACAGCCATTGTGTGCAGTGAACCACCATCCTGACCCGTTGAGTCTAATGCAAGCAACTTCCTGACTCTCACGGGACCAAGTCAGGTTCAACCAGTCTGAGGTTTCATCCAGTCTGAGGAAAGAAACCAATGAATAGGTCTCCTGATCCTGCAGATTCCATCAGCCAGCAAGAAAGATTGATAAAACTAAGTCTCTTTCTTATATTCCTCAGCCAGCTCGACCTGTAAACCTCATGATTCTCCATGTCATGGGCGGCAGCTGCATGAGAAGAAGGCCAAGCATGAGCAGAGGTTCTTACTGTGAACTTGTCACACTGAACGTATCCAGCTCCCTTGAGTTCTGAATGTGCGTTCTCTGCTCCCAAGCCAGCGATACAGAGATCACGGGTGTCCTCCGGTGCCATGGAGGCACACACTTTCTAAAGCATTTGCTGATTGTTTTCTCTATAGTTTCTTACAACGTGCTACAAACAAACAGCTCCTGAAGACAAAAAAAAGCTTGTGTCATTCAGATGCCCTTTTGTCCTGACATACGCTCAACTTGTTACATCATGACTGCAGTCCGCCATAAGATTTGGGGTATGGTTACACTTGCTTCAGACACCAGGATGACATTTCCCATATTGGAGCGATGCACCATTGGTATTTATAATCTGGAATATAATTTATTTTATTATTAGTTTTTTTGATTATTATTTATATTTGTTTTATTTCATTATTTTAAATCCTAGTTTTAGTTAATAAAACTTTAAAATTATCATCATTGTAGCAGAAGCATCATCAAGTATGGGAAGGGGCCTTCAAATATTGTCTTTGAGTCAAAAAGCGTGAGAACCATTGAACTTGATACTTGCATCTGAATAAGTCTTGCCTTCATGTTTATGTCATTGAATTGCTCACTGATTGCAGTACTTAAAGCTGTTGCAAGCGATTCACTTTTGGAATGTCCCATAAAATGCCCCTGTTATGTGACAGGAGTCAGTGAAACAGGTGTCTGTGGTGTGAAGTAGGGTGGGGTAGAGAGCTGAGTGAGGCCTTGATGTTCTCCCACAGCAATAAAGCTGCTTCACAATGTTGTTGTTTTTTGCTCATATGGCACTTTAGGATTTTTTACACGTAGGTCACTCTGTCATTTTCAGGTGTGTTGAGACCAGTGTTGCCAGATTGGACTGACGATTTCCAGCCCAACTACAGCATAAAACCCGCCTATTTAAGAAAATACTCTCCCAAGACCAAGATTGTTGATGGGGGTAGGGGGTTGTTAAGCTCGTTTCAATGGAATTTATATGCATTTATATATGAAATTTGGGCGGGTTTTCATTCAAAAATCAGCCCAGTTTTTATCGACCAGCTCAATGCATTTTTGTCCGGTCGGACGTGACCAAAAGGATCCCAATTGGGCAGGAACCTGCCCAATCTGGCAACACTGGTTGAGACATTTCTTTGATAGATGGCTCAGACATTTCTCTTACATTCCTTAGGAGAAATTAAAACAAACACAAGGAAACTGTCATAGTCATGTCCTGTCTCGTCACTTCCTGTGTGATCCGTCTTGTTTGCCACTCCCGTTGTTAGTCGTGTCAGGTTTCCCATTACTCCAGTGTATTTAAACCCTCATCGTTCTTTGTCGATTGTTAATGTTTCCATGTTGTTGCCTCCTAGTGTGTATGTTTCTCCATATTTCCGAGTTTTCCAAGTTATTCCTGGTTTTTGTTTATGCACAAGTGTGCCGTTTTCTGTTTATATTTAAAGTGTTTTTGTTTTTGTTTAATAAATATAGTTTTACGTTGATCCCTTGATACTTCGTCTACTTGAAACTAGCTGGATAGCTAATATAACTTATCTCAGCATTAACTTGTTAAAATACCACGAAATAAGATACTTTTTAAATATTTTATTGTTTTGCATGGTAATTGTAGCGTCAGTGTGTTCAATAAAGCTAAACAGTATTTTTTCTAGATATTAAGTTTAATCCGACTTTGTTTCTTATTAGACATTCTATCTAACAGGTTTATGAACCTTATCTTGTCACTTTATTTGTTTAAAGTGTCTGAAGTGATCAGATCTTGTTTATTTCATCAGACCGTTGTAATTTCTTTAGTTTCTCTGATGCTATGGGAACACCCTCTATGTGTGACAATCGTCTGAAGCCTGTATGGCATCAGCACTTACATCACCCATTCCCTCAAAAGAACATGCTCACAACGATGGAAACAAAAGCAGGACTGAGGAGTATTCTCAGCATCTCTTTCTCTACACAGGGAACCAAGGTTATATACTGTACCTAACCGAGATGTTCCCTTGCATAGGTTTATTCTGCGAGATCTTCCATCTCTGCAGGACCATGGAAAATCCCATGATGCAAAAAGTCCTTAGCTATCCCAGTCAACGGATAAAGCAGGAGATCAAGGAATGTCTCCGAAACACACTGCACGGGAACATCCTCAGCAACAATTGCACACTTCCAGACCCTGTCGGCTAGGCGGCCTTGAAAGATCGCTCCCTAACCTACCAGAGAGGCATCCGAAGGTCTTGAGGGTTTGCAGATCAGCGCAGATGTGACTCTAAGCTCCAGTTTATCAACAGTGTGAGCAACCACAACCAATAGCTCATTATAGGACAGGGATGAACGTTGCAAGGAGTCCAAGGCCGCTGTGGCCATCATCATCATCATTATACCTGTAAACAAAAGAGATCACTTTGTGACCTTCTGAATTCAATCGGATTTACATAGCACTCCTCTGCTGCCGCCACGTGATCCAGAGAGAGAAAGAGAGTGAAGATGAGAAATCCATCAGCTCAGTCTCCAGAGCCTTTAGCTCGACATCAGAGCCCAAGCGTCTAGCTGACGTGTGCCTCGACGGGCTTCTGACAGTCGTCACACCCGGAGGGTGTTCCTGCTACCGAGACAGCAACGGGTGAACCTGTGAGAGGGAAAGTTAGCTAGTGCACTTTTAAGTAAAGAGAAATTCAAGTACAAGAAATGATAATGCAACATTTCAATGTCTTCATATATTCAGATGGCCAAATAATGTCTGTTTCAGTTTTTGTGCTCTTCCTCTCTTTTTTATTGATTATAAGCATTACTGTTTTGTTTGAAGGACCAGAGCGGAGAAAATACATTGTTCAATGTGCACCAAAAGAGTTAATGAACCATTGTAGCGAGACCACAGCTAGACCATCAGAATGCAAATGCATTGAAAATGTTATATTGAAATAAGCAGGACATGGACTCTGCTCCTTCAGGCATGGTTGACATTCAGTGTTTTGGTGTGGAGTAAAAAAAATGCTGTGAAAATTTGTCTTGGTATCTCACAGCATTGAGTGTGTTTTCAATGTCATAACTGATTGAAAGCATGCTAAAGAGGCAGCAGAATGGTAGTGTGGTAGTCAGGTTTACGGTAGTTAAACTCAGCCAAAAACATCCAAGAACCCTTCTCCTTTTAAAACTCTCACTTTCTATCACTGCATGTAGTATTTTTTTAGTTTTACAAACTGATGGAGACATTAAAATGATTGTCTAGTGTTCAAGATGCTTTAAAAAGAGTCTTGAAATCGTTCCTTCGTAAATTGGTATAGCATCCGACTGATGAATAAATGAATAAACTAATGAGTAATCAATAGTGTAGGGGAATTTACAGTTAAGACCCGAGGACCAGATATGTTGAATGAAGACCAGGAGTCAGAAGTGCAGTCAATAGAAGAAATTTTAGTGAAGTTTAGTTTGCAGTTTCATCAGCAGAAGCTTCAGGTCTCACAAGGAGTTCGTAGGCCGCCCCAAATACAATAACATTATTACAGCAATTATACTCTAACAGAGGGTGCTAACTACGTCAATGATGACGTTTAAATGATTCTGATTGGCTAAGAAAGAAAGAAAGAAAGAAAAACAAAACTAGTAATTTTCCACACAAGAGAAGACAGTCTGAAGCTTATCTTCGTTGATCACATGGTTGACGGGTTCGTGACGTGGCTTGTCGAGAACAGCAAGTCATTCCGTCTCCTGATGGTGCCAGTTAATCACCTCACCAATACAGAACATATTAACGCACACACACACAAACAGCTTCTCCAAGGCTGAACTCGGCTCAGGCTCCAACTATAAACCAAAACATTCTGATAACATACTCTATCTGTTGAGAAGTGCTGACAATATTCATCCTTACTCGATGGAAAAATACAGAAGAGTAAAGAAAGGTTTTAACTAATAAAAATCCCTAACTTGATTATAAATCACTCTTTACAAATCATTCAAATAAGAAAGGGAAAAGAACATATGAAAAAATAAAACAAAGAAACATATGAAAATTAAGACAAAGAAAAGAATATAGGTACAAATAAGAAAAATGAAAGAATATATATACAAGCGGCAATGGATTTCCGAATAGTATCTTTCAATAGACTTTCAGGTTGATTAATAATTCAGTTACATAGATATAACAATTTTGTGCAGACTTGTATTGTTTACCTCTAAGAGCCAGTATAATATAACGAAATAATAATGAATAATAGAATAGAATTATGGGTAAACATATTATGCAAGAAGCATTTATAGGACATCTAGGAGCAGTATGCTATTAACTGTGTGATTGCTGTCATTCACAGGAAGACTGAAACTGAGGATTTTGGAGCTGGATTTTCCCACACAGGTACACATGTCTTTCTCTTTTCTTTTCTTCTCTTCTCTGCCACTTGGCAGTGCTGTAGGACACCATTTGCTAGAGTAAAAACACAAGTGTCTGGGATGAAAGATACAGTATTTATCTGCCTGGTGAACCGTAGACTCATTGATTTCTTAAAAGAAAGATCCTGACATACAAGTTTATGTTATCTTAAATTGTATTGGCTTGTTAAATTGGCTTAAATTGACTTGAATTGAATTGTTTGTTGCATTTGTCATGAGGAATACTTTTTTCTTTATCTTAAAAGAGGTAATTTTCCTGGTTTTACAGACAGGGCTTAGATTAAGCCAGGATTAGGCATTAGTATAAGTAGGACATTTATAGCTTTTATAAACATGACTTAGAAAAATAAACTGGTGTAGTTATATTTTTAGTCATATTTTAAGTTGGTTTTAGTCGAAACAGCTCAAACATTCATTTTAGTCTGAGACTAACTTAAGCCTCGTCTATGAGACTGGGGGTTAACTCATAAAATTCAGAAACTTGGCCCTCTGAATCACAGTGAGAAATTTCACCAGGAAATCTATCAAGAGCATCAAAGTACAGCTGTTCATTTCACAGGGAAAGAGGTTGTTTCTTAAAGGATCAACAGCAAAAATTGGGCTGCTTAATTCGAGTCAGAAGGTGGATTCGAAAAAAGGGGTAACATTTGTGAAAAAATGCTTTATTTAAAAAAACAAAAACAAAAAACTGATTTACTCAGAAAGTAAATAGTAATATATATAGTTATTTATAACATAGGGATAATTTACATTTAGCCAGTCATTGTCTAAAAATAAAGCAGATCAGAAGTCTGACACAAAACAAAGGGATTTATTTTGTGATTATGACTGGCTGGTAGTACATTATCGCTGTCACGAAGCAAAGACAAAGATGAGGATCCAAAGGAACTTTAATGAAGACGAGGGAAAAGTAACAGTAATGTTAACACAAACAACAACCGACAGCTGAATACTGAACAAGGAGAACTAAATGCATGAGTGGTAATGAACAAATGATGAACAGCTGTAATGATAAGTGTCCATGTGAACAGGTGGCGGAAGAAACTAAAACAAGGAACACGTGACCTAAGACAAAATAAGAGTCCCGGTTTAGTGATGGCGTGATAATCCCCACTGATTATTATATAATATTTAAATTGTAATAGTATTTATTTGAGTTAATGTCTTACTTTCTTGAGTCGCAAAGTAACTTCCAGTCTGAAAAGAACGAGAATATGGCATGACATTAGAGTAGACATCAGATGTTATGGATTCAGAGTAGATTCAGTTATGGAAGAAATGAACTCTTGTGAAATATGTTTTTATCCAAATTAAGTCTGATACTTAACAATTTATTCATTTTTTTCTCATTATCGTCATCAGTTCTTATATTATAAACTACTAAATATATTTATTTAATTAATAAAGATGATATTCTTTATTACATGAATTTGTACAAAAGAAAATGATTGTACAAATGACCAAAAATATATTTACAGTAATGGCCTTACTCGGGGCAAGTGGGATGACTGTGAAGTCAAGAATGACAAAGGTTAAACCATAAATATTAAATCATTTTGCACAAATAATTTAGCATGAACTGTTTTGATGAATAGTCCTTGTGATGTATTGATGACATTAATAAGATGCAATATGACTAGTAGAAAAGTAAAAAAGTCCTTTAAACAACCGTTTCAACTGCACTTTAGGATGTTAATTTAGGTTAATTTATCATTACAATGTGATTTGAGAAGGCAATCATTCTTGCTGACCAATTTAAGTGCTCACATGAAATATTTCACTTGATCTATATTTCTGCCACTGTACATCCTAGTATTTTATTAGTCATTATATATAATTTAATAGGTCAGTGAAGAAATGCATAGATCAGCATTTGAATGTCAAGCATGGCCAGTTCAAGTCACCTTTATTTCTATAGCGCTTTATACAATTCAGATTGTTTCAAAGCAGCTTTACAGAGATAAACAGGAAAATGACGACCGATCATGCCTTTACATTCAATTAGCTCTGAATAGACTATAGTAAACAATCATTAATCAGTTGAAATCAGTTCAGTTAAGTCAGTTTTGGAAAGAGCTCAATTCATCTTTAATGTTGCTCAGTTCAGTTCTCATCCAATAGTGTCAGTGCTGTCAGACCAATAATATTGTTGAATATTTAAGTGTCCTCAACTAATCAAGCCAGAGGCGACAGTGATAGAAATCCCAAACTCCATCAGGTGTCAGAATGGAGAAAAAACCTTGGGAGAAACCAGACTCAGACTGGGATCAGATCTCCTCTGGCCTGTAGTGTGATTATGAATCAGACTTCATCAGAAGTTAGATTGTGGATTCGTATCATTCAGAATATCCAAATATTGTTGGTCTGGGATTACTTTCGCTGCATTGAGGGTTCTGAGCTCTACCCTGCAATGAAATAACTTTACTTTAGAAAAGCGTCGACACGTCTGTGTGCATATATTGATTTGTGATCTCATAGGAAGAGATAAACACATCTGAGAGCATCTGTACAGGAGAGGATATGTCTGCTGTCACTCTTGAACACACTCCTTAAAACATTAAATATGACTCAAACTATTGGAATGAACACTCTAAAATTGGAGATGTTTCCTGCATATTATATGCACCCTACCAAAAAAAGTGGTGGGGAAAACATTGGCCATGGCAAAATATTATGGGTACATTTCTTAGTACCCAAATAATGCCTATATTTGAAACTCTCCAAGACTCGCCTATTATTTTAAGTGTCAAGTCATGTTAAATTATTTGTAAAGCACTTATCATAACACACATTGTTTATAATATCTTAATATCGTAAACTATTTGAGCAATAAAGCAGTTGTATAGTATACTATATAGTATATTCCTTCATGAATGTATTTTATGTATGCAAAAAAGACAGGTGATAGTATAATAATTAATAAATTTTGCTATGAAATAAAAAAATCAAGGTTGAGGTACGCTATATGTCACAGTCCTGTCGTGTCTCCGCTCCCTTCGGTGTATTTCCTGTGTCATCTCCTTCACCTGTCCTGTCAATCACTTCCTTGTTAGTCTCGTCACCTGTTCCCAATCTTCTCCTGTATATAAACCCTCATGTTTTCCCTTGTCTGCTAATTATGTGTGTGCGTGTGTGCGTGTCCTCCGAGTGTTCTGAGTTTTCCTAGTATTCTGAGTTTCCTGTTTTGCACAAGTGTGCGCCTTTGTGATTTAAAATATTTTGATTTTGTTTATTAAAGATGGATTTCTGTTGAAATCCTGCATCTCTGTGCACTGAAAACCCTAATTAGCTCAATTAACTATACTTATTGAGTAAACTCGTTCCCTCAATTCAATTGAGTAATGGCAAAAATATACTTAAGTTCACCTAACTTGTTGCTCAAGTTGAATGTACTTGCATTGTTACATTCACCTAACTTGTTGCTTATTTAATGCACTTAAACAAACAAGTTCAAGTACTTAACTTGGTGTTAATTGTAAGTGTACTTACATGTTTAAGTTAACTCAACATAAAAATTAAACTAAAATTAGAAATTATTTATAAATTACAATTATAAAGTCATTTATTTACTTATTTTTGACTGTAAGCTTTGTGCAAACATACCAAACTAGAAAAAACAACAACATACAATTATTATATTATACAATTATTGATTGTCTTTATTGGTCAACCTTTCATATTAATAAATATTACAGAGCACTATCCTGTAATGGAATTGGGTCACAATCACACTGTACAGCGTTGTAAAAATAATGTAATATCCCACATTAACTACAACAATTGTAGAACTCGTCGCTCTTAATTTAAACACTATACCTTTTTTAGTTTGACAGTTGTTAAAATGTAGTGATCATATGAATGTAACAATAACTACATTTTGACTCAGAGTAATTCAAGTCTAATGAGTAAATGAGACAGAAGGGAAAACACATTTCTTGTAGGAGATCCTGCATGTTGTCCATCACTACTTGGCCTTCAAGTATCATCTCAATAGAGGAAGCCAAATGCAAGGAGTTGAGGGTCTGAACATCGGTGTCCTTGAATAAAATCAAAGTGAAGAAACAGGCATTAATATATTATATTTATGAAAAGAGTATTGTGATCATGACTGTCAATGCATGTTTTTCAGAACAAATCACTAATCCTAATCCAACTTTGGATGCAATATAAAAGTTTTTCTTTTGAAGACAAATACTGTACAAAAAGTTGGCCATGTTTCTACAGTATATTAAAAAGTTATCTAATTATTTAATTGCCGAAGTTTGATTGGAAGAAATAAATCACTAGCTGGTTTTAGCAGTAGCTGCCATGTTCTTTCTCCCACAAAAATAAAGAATTAAGACTTAAAAAAATACGTTTACATCTCACAAGTCAAATATGAACAATATCCTGATGAAAATATTGTTAATTAATAGTGACGGTGGGAAAGTTTGAGCGGGGAAAACATCACAAATTTTCTCAGAAGAAGCTGCCCTGTTTCTCACAGAAACGCAATATTGAACAATGATTATTTTTATTGACTAATATTTTTCAATATTAATAAAGAATAATTTTATATGCCAGCTATACCATCACAAAACCACCGGTGAAAATATCGTTAATCGCTACGTTAGCAAATTTTCACCAGGAAACATTTGTAATTAAAGCTACAATGTGTTTTATTATAGAAACATATCATTAAACTTTCCAATTTTACATCACACAAAAACATTACTAAATATCACACGAAAATAACATTATCTACATAATTTAACTTACCGAACTGAAGATTTCTCACAATGGAAAAGTCCTTTTTTCATTTGAACTTCCCTCAAGGACAAGGCTTGAAGGACCGCAGTTTGAAAATATCCACCAATCAGAGCATTAGTTCTCTTGTTGCCATGCAGAACTCCTTGCATGGCCAATCACAACAAAGGGAGACCTGAGTGAGCTATTTTCATTAATCGAGATTTTGAGTTCATAATACTTGAAATCTTAAATTTATGTATTTTGTAGTTAAATAAGTTAAGCTAAATTATATTTTTGAGATTTGGGTTCAAAATTACTTGATTAAGTAGAGAACAGTTGATTCATCTTTAGGGTTTACAGTGTGTCTTCCTCATCGCACACCGAACAAAGCCGTAACGCTATATAGTCGTCATGGGGGTGTAGGGATGAGGGAAGCACGGAGGCAAGGGACTGAAATGACAATAAAATATTAAACTTTAAACAAAAACACTTTAAATATACAAAACAAAACGGCACTTCTTGTGTAAAACTCGATGAATACAGAAACCGGACACAACCAGGAAACACACACCATTGTATGAACAACTATCGACAGAGACTGAAGGAAACATGGGGTTTAAATACACAAGCAAGAATGAGGGAAATTAGACACAGCTGACGCGACAGGTGAATGGAAACACACTGGGAGAACACAGAAGGAAACAGGAAGTAGACAAAGACACGACTGACATGTAACAATAGTATATATATCGCTTTACCTGACTCTAAGAGCTAATCTGCGATAATACAATTTCACATTCTCTGATGATGTAAACAATCATGTATCTGAGATTTCCTTTATAGTATAGTATAGGATGTACTATATATATCCAACTTTTAATAACTCTGGCCAATAATTTAGTTTACATTTTTCAATGAAATAACAGTCAATCAACTTGGTTTTTCTGTATTGTACTTACCGCTGAATGTGAGTGTATAGTGTGTATCCCGATTGGATATACTTAATAATTGATTTAAATAATTTGAGTTATTAATTCTTTATGTGGTGATATTGAGAATTTTGAAACCTGTAAGTTCAATTAATACATTTTTTTCTGTAATGATGAGCCTAAATTGCTATTTAGCGTGCTAATGTAATTGTCCATTTCGTTTTCTGTTATTATTTTATGGGAATCAACAGCATGATTGGTAAGTGTGGGGATGTGATTATGTTGATGAGCAGCCTTTGATGCTTCACATTTATGAACGCACAACCTGCAAACACACACTGACAATGCGCTTTACCTTCCAGCTTGAAGTGACACCCCACTTGCCCTGGATCCATCCAAAATCCCCCACAAACACCGTCACGGAAGCTTTGCTCAAGCCACCACTGCACCGGAGAATATGCACTCAGGACCCCGACTTCAAGATTCCCACGTCACCCCATCACTGTTGAGGCTGAAAAATGCCATTTTATGTTTTCTCTTTTAAGAGTTGTTTAACTGGCAAGTTTCAAGTGAATTTTAACGAGATGTCTTTTTTCGTACTGTACATATAGAAGATAGCTATTTCTATAACCGGAAACCAACACTTTGTGACTTTGTTCTATAGAATCTCAAATAGTTGTGCTGAACCATTTAAATGTGCCAAACCAATAACTGTGTTGTGAAGTACACTATCAGTCAAATTTTGGACACACTACGCTATGCTAAATGCTAATAATACAATCGACTCAAATCGATTCGATCGATGTCAAATGAATAGGCGTTTATCAACTTGTAGATGGTAGGAGAAAACCCATACGTTGTGTTGTCAAAAGCTGTGCATTTGATCAAATTCATCAGTCACTTGGCCAAGCTAAGCATGCCATAAGGTATCATTTTATAACTGCTTACAAAGGCAGGTACTTGGTGTCCCACTATCCCCGAAAACTATGAATAAAACGGTGAAAGCAAAAGAAAAATGGTCCAGTATGAACATTGACTGTTTGTTTATCGCTAGCGACTTGCTAATTCATACTAAATCTCGCTAGCAACTTGCTAATTAATGCTAAATCACGCTAGGGACTTGCTAATTAATGCTAAATATTGCTAGCATCATGCTAATTCATGCTAATTTTCATGAAAATTCATGCTAATTTTCACACTAATTCAAACTAACCCCAAATAAAAGCTGTTAAACCTACTTCAAACTTTCTGGCCCGGCTTTCTCATGCCAACTTTAAAGTTTGTTGACGAACTTTACTTATCTAATATCATGAAAGAGAATTTAATTCAAAAAGCCTTGTTAGGTCTATGTTCATTTCTTATTAATAAAAATAAATGTTCGATTAACTAACAGTACGGTAGCAGTTTTGGCTAATTGAATATGAAATGAGAGGAGAGTTTTGTGGGTCTTGATGCAAAATGAAAAATATGGGTCCTCAAATTTGAATAATGTTATAACCCACTGAGTTAAAATATGATAGCATTGATTTGTTTGATATTTCTGATCTCTACATAATTAGCATGCTTCTATTTCTGTTGTTATCCAGAAACAGGGAACACAATAGTGATAGCAAAGACTGAGCAGGTGTGTCCAAAACTTGTATTGTCTGTAGTTGACTGTGCATGTGATTTAGACTCACAAAAGGCTTCAAGATTGGTTACAAACACAGCTGAAGTTGAAGTTAAAATTAGACAACAAGACTGTAAAAGGGCATGACATAATTCCCTCTTTTTTCAGTCTATTGTGTCTGATTTCAGTCTGAATGTGTGACGTCAGAGCCTTTGGAAAGTCGTTCACAGTTATAAAGCACTTTGTATGTAGACAGAAATGAATGGTTGGAAATTCCCTGATTTACCATTAAAGAGTGAGTTTTAAACTCTGCTTCATTATGTTCTATTATTGACACATTGTGTGTATTTAAAGAGCAGAAATGCTCAACCAGGGTGGTGCCAATTCAACAAACAGGAAGTGACCTTAAGAGATTTCCTAGAGATAGTGAATGGAAGACAAGGATTGGGCTTGTGGGAGGTTTTCACATGCTCACAATAGCAACACATTTCAGACATTATTTTAGGCCGTCACTAAGATACTCACAGCAGCACTGGTGAATATTTGCAGGGATTAGTTCAAGGCTAAAAAGGCTGTTTTTTTCTCAGTAATATTTAACTAGTTAGTTTTGGCCACAGCCCACAGCGCCCAACAAACTGCTACTGTACTGCCATGATCTCTGTTCCAGCTGGGAAACGGTTTTACCCATCCTGGAATACTTCAGGTAAGAATACGGCAGAGGGATTTGTAATTCAGATGTGATGCGTTTGGCTTTGATTTAAAGTATTTTATAAGTTGGACAAATGTGGTTGTCTAGTGTAAATGCTGAAATGTAAATAGTTTAAGGTCATCTTGTTCATGTGTTGTCATGAATTATATAATAATTATATGGTTATATGGTTTGCATTATTCTACACTAAAATGTGGGGGGAAATGTTTAACGTCCCACATTAAGTTTGTTTGTTTGTTGTCTTATTCTTTTTCTTTTTTTTTTTTCCAGAAACAATAATATAAATCGCATTAAGGTGAGTCTTGCAAAACCAGATAAGAATTAATGTCCATTTTAACTTAAAAGAGAAAAAGAAGAATTTATATTTTGCATAAAGAAAACAAAACTTAATATTTATATTCAATATTATACTTGTTTTACTTATCATACTTATATAATTATTATTTTATTTTCATGACAATTGCATATGTTCCCCCCACATTTCTTGTCACAATGAAGTAAAAGTAAAATAAAAAAAGTAAAAGTAAAGTAAAAAGTATTTTTTTTATTAATGTCAGTATTATAGGTTTTATATTTATATGAATTTTGAATAGAAGATGTATACATGTGTGTATTATACATATATATATATATATATTGGTAAACTATAACTGGTCATCATTTCTCATTTGTTTTTTTAATCACCTGCAGGATCAAAATAGTTTTTACAAATATTTTATATAGTTTCTCAGCTAAAAAATTACACTCATTATAATAATTTGAAATGTCAACCTGTAAATGTAATGTGAATAATAATAATAATAATAATAATATACTCAGGAGTTTGTACTTTTTAAGTAAAAAATATATATGAATATAAAATATATAAAAACAACAATCATATGTACAGACAAATTATTAAATCTAAATATACCGTATATTTCCATTATGACATAATTCAATCAAATTAATTTAGCTGTATTTGAATAATACGAGAAACACACACATATCTTGACCACATTTCGCAACAATGACGTACAGTACATCAAGTGCTACTGTAACATTAATAGTCTCTGCAATTTTATACTTTGTGGCAATTGCAAATATTTTCTCCAGCACCGTGTCCTTGCTGTGCAGAACAATGGCCTGACTGTTACTCTGGCAAAATGCATGACCACATCCTCCAGCTGTGTGTAATACAAGGTGAGTGTGTCATCTAAAGTAAAGGTTATTTTGTGTAAAAGTGTTTATCAACTACATGACTTCTAAGAAAATTTGCTCCAGGATTAAAGTGGCTTGTAGATTAATACAGAATAGTAATAATTTACGTTATCTTATTGACTTAGAGAGAGATAGATAGATAGATAGACAGACAGACAGACAGACAGACAGATAGATAGACAAACAGAAAGACAGACAGATAGATAGATAGATAGATAGACAGACAAACAGAAAGACAGACAGATAGATAGATAGACAGACAGACAGACAGACAGATAGATAGATAGACAGACAGACAGACAGATAGATAGACAGACAAACAGAAAGACAGACAGATAGATAGATAGACAGACAGACAGACAGATAGATAGATAGACAGACAGACAGACAGACAGATAGATAGACAGACAAACAGAAAGACAGACAGATAGATAGATAGACAGACAGACAGACAGACAGATAGATAGACAGACAAACAGAAAGACAGACAGATAGATAGATAGATAGATAGATAGATAGACAGACAAACAGAAAGACAGACAGATAGATAGACAGACAGACAGATAGATAGATAGATAGATAGATATATAGATAGACAGACAAACAGAAAGACAGACAGATAGATAGATAGATAGATAGATAGATAGACAGACAGATAGACAGACAGACAGACAGATAGATAGATAGACAGACAGATAGATAGATAGATAGATAGATAGACAGACAAACAGAAAGACAGACAGACAGACAGATAGATAGATAGATAGATAGATAGACAGACAAACAGAAAGACAGACAGATAGATAGAAAGAAAGATAGATGAGCAGATAGATAGATAGATAGATAGATATAGAGATAGACAGACAGACAGACAGACAGATAGAGAGATAGATAGACAGACAAATAGATTGATAGATAAATAGACAGAAAGACACATAGATAGAAATTATTGATAAACAAATTGATATTCAAGTCATTGTCTATATGAAATTATTTCCCCCATTCTTTTAGAGATTAAAGTAACACATGTGAACAGCAGGAATGTGTGTCATGTGGTTTATTTTATGTCTCTCCTCTTCACAGTTGTGGCCTGTTTTATCCATCTGGAGCCCCAGAATGCCACAGTGTTGTGCGGCAGTGAGGTGCGCTTTAACTGCAGCACTGATGAATGCTGGGATGTCATGACGTGGCTGTTGGGTGGAAGGACAGTCCTCACCATCTCTGTGGTTCATGGTCTTCTGGGCAGAGATGAGAGTGTGTGGACGGTAAATCACTCCGTGTCATCTGTGTCAGTGTGGGAGTTAGTCCTGATGAACGCCTCTTTCAGCCCGACAGCACAGGACGTCACATGTGAACTGCTGCCCACCAAACTCGGCACATCAACATCGGCCCTGTTCGTACAAGGTATGCCATCTTCTGCTGACCACATCTACTGAAACTATGAGCAAATCAATGATTAGAGGGGGCATCTATCTGTCTATCTGTAGGCCTAAAGTACATGTGCCACCATCAAAATTCAGATTATTAACAAATTATCAACAAATTAATTTTTTTTTTATGTTCTTAAACTATTACCTCAAATCATAAATATAACAGTGCTTATCCAAAAGCACTACATTTGAAGAGTAATTTCTAGTAATATCACTGAGTTTCAGCATGTTTTGTGCTCTCTGTTATTTAGGGTATAACGTTACGATATCATCTATTTGCTTTACCATATAATTTATGATATTTTCAGCATTTTTGTGCACTTAAACTCCTTATGTATAATGTATAATGCATTATAAAGTATTTTAATGAATTACTTATGCCTTGTAATCCACCTTATTTGATCTAAGATGTAATCTATGTAAGATCTAATCCACCTGTTTGATCAAAGATGGCGGCGCGAGTACATCGCGAGGCTCGGGGTCTCTCCAGTTTCTGCAATTTTGCAGTATTACTCTTGCTTATCTCGGGTCTGTTTGTGCAGAACAGTTGTGCCTTTACATCGTACACCCGAAGTGAGCTTTTGGATATTGGTTTGCAAATTTCCGACGGTTTTATGGACAACCTTCGACTCCTTCCTGAGATCGCCAGGACGCCCGAGGCAGCGCATTCTTCCCGGCCGGGCGGAAGTGCTCGCAGGCGGCGTCGAGATCGTAAACAAAGGCGAGGCAAGCGTGGAGGACTTAGTGCTCGGTTAAAGCTAACACCACACCGGCTCTCTCTACCCAGTATCTTCCTTGCCAATGTCCGATCGCTAGTGAACAAAATGGATGAGATTCGACTCAACATGACACACAGCAAAAGACTTCTGAACTGTAACGTCCTTATCTTCACGGAGACGTGGTTAAATAGCGGAATACCAGACTCCACTATTGAGCTCACGGGACATCACACGCTCCGCGCGGACAGAACAATAGATGGATCCGGTAAGACAAGGGGAGGCGGATTGTGTATCTACATTAACAAAGCTTGGTGCACAAACTCTGCTGTTGTTGGGAGCCATTGTTCAGCTAACCTAGAGTTTCTCATGGTTAAATGTAGACCGTTCTATCTGCCGCGCGAGTTCACTTCCACCATTATAACTGCAGCTTATATTCCCCCGGATGCGGATGCCAAGCTTGCTATGAAAGAACTTTATGCAGCCATCAGTAAACAACAGACTCTTCACCCGGAAGCGGCGTTTATTGTTGCGGGTGATTTTAATCACTCTAACTTAAAGACTGTGCTACCCAAATTTCATCAGAATGTTTCTTGTCACACCAGAGGAAACAAAACCTTAGACCATGTCTACTCAAACATGGCTGGGGCCTACGTGGCGACACCTCTCCCCCACCTGGGACAATCAGACCACATCTCTTTGGCCCCGTCCACACGGAGACGCGGATCACTGCATCCGCATACATTTCTTATCGGATTGGCGTTCCGTCCACACGCATCCGGCGATTTGGGAGACTGAATCCGCTCACTTTTTATGCCGGGTCCTAAAGTGGATAGATCTGAATCCGACACCCTTGCGGACTCGTGTGGACGGCCAATCCGTATATTTTTTGTTTACCGATGATGTCATCACATCACGTGTCGGCTGCGTCACAGTAACAGCAACAGTGTTGCCAGATTGGACTGAAGATTCCAGCGCAGCTACAGCTTAAAACCCTCCAATTTAAAAAAATACCAACGCGCCGGCATCGTGTGGACGTGGCCTTTGTTCCTCACTCCCAAATATTCACCCCTCATCAACCGTGTGAAGCCATCAGTGAAGACCATCAAGGTGTGGCCTGCGGGGGTAGATTTCACACTCCAGGAAAGGTTTCTACACACAGACTGGAGTATGTTTGCTTCCCAAGCCACCAGTGGTGCCCACACAGACATTGACTGCTACACATCCTCTGTATTGGATTATATTAATACCACCATTGACAGTGTTACAACCCAGAAACAGATCACCACATACCCAAATCAGAAGCCATGGATGAACAAGGAAGTGCGACTCCTGTTGAAGACACGCAATACTGCCTTCAGATCAGGAGATACACAAGCCTACAGCACATCCAGAGCAAATCTGAAGAGGGGCATCAAAAAGGCCAAGCACTGCTACAAGCTGAAGATAGAGGGACACTTTTCCAACTCTGACCCTCGACGCATGTGGCAGGGCATCCAGGCAATCAGTGACTACAAACCCGCCCACTCCACCCCTGCAGCCACTGATGTCAACTTCCTGAATGAGCTAAATGACTTTTATGCTCGCTTTGAAAGAGACAACAGAGAAACTGCAACCAAGCTCAAACCCTCAGCTGATCACCCTCCAATCACCCTCTTATCCACTGATGTCTGCAAGGCACTGAGCCGGATCAGCACGCACAAGGCTGCTGGACCAGACAACATCCCTGGACGTGTCCTCAGGGCATGTGCGGAGCAGCTCGCTGGGGTTTTTACAGACATTTTCAACCTGTCTCTTGCCCAAGCAGCTGTACCAACATGCTTCAAATGCACCTCCATTGTGCCAGTGCCAAAACACTCTAGTCCGAGGTGCCCTAACGACTACCGCCCTGTAGCACTCACACCCATCATCATGAAGTGCTTTGAGCGGCTGGTCCTGGAACACCTAAAAGACTCTATACCACCCACATTGGACTCACATCAGTTTGCTTACCGCAGCAATAGGAGCACAGAGGATGCTGTTGCCATGGCACTGCACTCTGTGCTCACACACCTGGACAATAAGAACTCTTATGCACGGATGCTGTTTGTTGACTTCAGCTCAGCATTCAACACTATCATCCCGACCAAGTTAATAGCCAAACTTGAAGACTTGGGCATCAATACCTCACTCTGCAACTGGATTCTGGACTTCCTGACCAACAGACCCCAGAATGTCCGATCTGGATCCACCTGCTCCACATCCATCACACTTAACACTGGTGTACCACAGGGCTGTGTGCTAAGCCCGTTTCTCTACTCCCTCTTCACCTCCGACTGCAAGCCTGTGTTTGGATCTAATGCCATCGTCAAGTTCGCAGACGACACTACGGTGATCGGTCTCATCAGCAACAACGATGAGACTGCCTACAGGGAAGAGATCCAGCACCTGTCCACATGGTGCAACGAAAATAACCTGCTCCTCAACACCACCAAAACGAAGGAGCTCATCGTGGACTTCAGGAAAGAGTCAAGAGGTACACACGACACCATCCACATCAATGGAATGGCCGTTGAGCGTGTCTCCAGCTTCAAGTTCCTGGGGATCCACATCTCGGCTGACATGACCTGGACAACCAACACCTCCAGCCTGGTCAAGAAGGCTCACCAGCGCCTCTTCTTCCTGAGGACACTGAGGAAGAATCAGCTCTCCTCGGCTATCCTGGTGAACTTCTACCGCTGCGCAATAGAAAGCATCCTGACGAACTGTGTCACAGTGTGGTATGGGTGCTGTTCTGTCGCGGAGCGCAAGGCATTGCAGCGGGTGGTGAAAACTGCCCAACGCATCACAGGGTCTCCACTTCCTGCCATCGAGCACGTCCAGAGGAAACGCTGTCTGCGTCGAGCTCGCAGCATCCTCAAGGACTCCTCTCACCCAGCCCACAGACTGTTCTCCCTCCTTCCCTCCGGCAGGCGTTTCAGGTGCCTCCGGACCAGAACCAGCAGACTAAAGAACAGTTTCTTCCCCAGAGCTGTCTCTTTACTGAACTCTAACCCTTGCTGACCCCACTCCTCTCTCACCCCCACCCCCACCATCCCACTCCCCTCACAGACTCCCCCCCCCCCCCCCCCCACCACCATCCCACTCCCCTCACAGACTCTCCTCTTACCCCCCAAACATCCCACTCTCCTCATAGACTCCTCTCTCCCCCCCACCACCATCCCACTCCCATCCAGACTCTCCTCTCACCCCCCACCATCCCATTACCCTCATAGACTCCTCCCCCCCACCATCCCACTCCCTTCATAGACTCCTCTCTCCCCCACCACCATCCCACTCCCCTCATAGACTCTCCTCTTACCCCCCCACCACCATCCCACTCCCCTCATAGACTCTCCTCTCACACCCCACCATCCCACTCCCCTCATAGACTCCTCTCTCCCCCACCAACCATCCCACTCCCCTCATAGACTCTCCTCTCACACCCCACCATCCCACTCCCCTCATAGACTCCTCTCTCCCCCACCACCATCCCACTCCCCTCACAGACTCTCCTCTTACCACCATCCCACTCCCCTCATAGACTCCTCCCCCCCCACCATCCCACTCCCCTCATAGACTCTCCTCTTACCCCACCACCATCCCACTCCCCTCACATACTCTCCTCTTACCCCCCCCCCCACCATCCCACTCCCCTCATAGACTCTCCTCTCACCCCCCACCATCCCACTCCCCTCATAGACTCTCCTCTTACCCCCCCACCACCATCCCACTCCCGTCATAGACTCTCCTCTCACACCCCACCATCCCACTCCCCTCATAGACTCTCCTCTTACCATCCCACTCCCCTCATAGACTCTTCTCTCCCCCACCACCATCCCACTCCCCTCACAGACTCTCTTCTTACCCCCACCACCATCCCACTCCCCTCACATACTCTCCTCTTACCCCCCCACCATCCCACTCCCCTCATAGACTCCCCCCCCCGAACATCCCACTCCCCTGTAGCGATTCTAAGCCTAAGGGAAATGGTGCGGATCTATGTGTGCGTGAATCGTTTTGTTGATCAAACACACATAAATCTGCACAAAGGGGAATTTGGATATTAACAGTTAATTATAACGGATTATAACAATTATTAATATCTATGGCTTGATTCGACTTGTAGAATTTTCTTTAATTCTAGAAAAGAGTTCAAAGGACGGATAATTTGTCCAGCAAATATTGACCTTATAAACTCTATAAAAAAGGAAAGGTTTCTTTTGGCCACAAAGAAAGATCTTTCCATTAATTTGTAACAAGGATCGGTCACCATTAAAGTGACTTATGGTTGAGCAATTCAGAGGCAATCACGTGTGAATATATATATATTTTAATAATCGACAAACAATAGACAAACATACACAGATTAATTGAGTTAAAGGGAAGAAGAGAGAATAAGAGAGGGAGAGTAGGAGAGACAAAGGAAGGTAGTATTACAGACAATAACCTATTTGAGAACAAGCAAGGAATCAGACCAACTTATTGGTATACACTCAAATCTCTTAAAGATCGTTTGGGCTACTTGCATGTGTTTGTTTCTGTGGCTGGTCGGAATTCGTGCGTGTGAATTCCTTAATCTAGTCCGAGGTTTGCGTCTTGCTGGGCGGGTCCGTTGGAATCCGCGGTAAGTTCAAATTTTGGTTCTTTGTTTGTAATGTCCTTTGTGGAAAATGGCGCTGGATCCAAGAATCCGCGCCAGAGGAGAGTTGGAAGAGGAACAGGAAGAGTAAGAGAAGAGGGAGATGTTTGAATCTCAGGGGTCTTATAGAAACATTAGGACACTCCCACACCTTGGCTGTGGAGCCAGTCGCTGGCTTGGAGGTGGAGGCTGGGAAGTTTCCTTTTGTCTCTGTTCAACCTAATCTGCATAGTTTATGATCCTGTGTGGAACTTACTCCGATTCGATCAAACAAGGGTAGAAAATATGTAATGCATTTCAGCATTAAACAAAATACAGATTGAGAAAGAGCAGGCTGAACGAATTCAAATGATACCAAGGAAGGTAGTAAGACATAGAGGGGTTTCGTTTAAACGATTATACACATTTAAACATCTAAATGAACTACCTAAAATAACTAAAAAGACTGCACATGGAGGGCATGCATACATACATACGAATACATCAGTGTTATACAAGTTTACATAGTGTATGTAGGCATTTTTGTATATTCCATGTGTGTGTGTGTGTGTGTGTGTGTGTGTGTTTTCAGATGTGCCATCCTGTGGAATGTATGTAGGTATGTGGGGGGTGAAGGGAGGCCTGGAGGAGGACAAAGAGTTTTATTGCCCCAGGGCTGTAAAACGACTGTCCATGCAGACAGAGCTGCATTCTGAGTTTCCAAGTCTCATTCTGTTAAATCAAAAGTCACAATCAGATGTTTGTTTTTTGATCGATCAATTTGAGACACCGTCCAGACGCTACATAATCCCCCTTTATGGCCGATGAAGTTCATGTTTGGACATCATCGGACAGTAGATCAGATAGTTGAATGGCAGGTGGATCAATGATGATCGATGTGTAGTGGCAGTTGAATCAACAGGTGCACTGACAGTGTCATCTGTCATCTTAAAGTCAGTTCATGTGAGGCAGGTGTTTTCTGGTTGCTGCAGGTAGTGGTCAAGGCTTTTGTGTACCGTGAGACAAACATGTAGCAAACTGACCTAGCGCTGGTGCTGGTGGAAGGAGGACAGCAGGTAGACATTAGTGCACTTCCAGGGTGTCTGCAGGTCGGAATGTTGCTCTGTTCTGATGGCAGTGCCGAATGGAGCTTGTTTGAGCTGTGTTGGGCGGAGAGTCAGAAGTTTGTGGTGGCACAGTACTTCTGTGGTGGGTCCTGTTCAGGGAACCGTGTTGCTCATGCCAGCAGCTCAGGTGACTCTGAGGCAGGCACATCCGGCCATCTCAGTGCAGTTTCCGCTTGACACCTGTGCGAAATGTCTGAAGTCGGTTGTTGTTGTTGACAGCTGTTGGTCCTTCCGTGGCGTTTGCGTGTTGAGGTCTTTGTCACTGCATGTGTTGTTTCAGGGTTGGTGTGGTTTAAGCCTTTCTTTCTTTGACTGCAGAAGCCTTCATGAAACTTGTGGGTGAAGTTTGAGTGGAGGGCTCTGGTTTCCCTCCCCCCTTCGGTATTTGTCAAAGGCTGAGGGAATTTT